>JAFVLL020009623.1:8195-123343 GCA_021397915.2 Tor tambroides | reverse complement strand
AAATGAGACCTTTTTTTCAAGTGAAACATTTTTAAATGTACTTTTACTTGCAGTTAGTTTTAGTTTGTATTGTCAGTTTAGTTACTTTTATTATAGTTAAGCTGTAAAGATGGGCCTCAGATTATATTCATTACATGCTATGACCATTATAATTGATATTTAATCTTGACAGCACATATGCATCATTAATTACTGTTTTGTGGCAGAAATGCTACAGCAAGAGCATCATAATTTGTGTCAGAAGTACACAAAAGACAAAATCAAAATGAGTTATGAATCAACATAACAACATATTGCATCACATGCTGAATCATCATCTACTTTTCCACCAAGTGAAGATAGAATGACTTTGAAAATAATGATTTATTTTAGCACAAGCAATTAAAAATGTTTAAATGCCATTTAATTTATTTATTTATGACAATTTAAATGCAATTTGACATGTTTTCTCACAGCACTAATTTCAGAGATACTGT
Source organism: Tor tambroides (assembly GCA_021397915.2). Taxonomy (NCBI): domain Eukaryota; kingdom Metazoa; phylum Chordata; class Actinopteri; order Cypriniformes; family Cyprinidae; genus Tor; species Tor tambroides. Next base: position 122,867 of record JAFVLL020009623.1, on the reverse strand, counting down.
ATCTGTGGGGCAGTACATGAAAATAATTGCAACAGGGCCTTTAATTATTGTTTTATAAGTCACAACAAGTATTAAATATCACCCATAAGCAAAACAAAAACAAAAGAGAAGGGCATGAGAATGGAAGATTGAAGAATGGAAGTCCATGAAGTTTTAATTATTGCAGATTTGTACTGAGGAATGTATAATCTTTGCTTTAGAGCAAAAGAGGCAAGTAAAGATCACAAATTGACCTCTGTCTTTTACATTTGCACATACTGTATTCTTGCTATGAGTGTCATTCTCTGCACATAAATATTTGAATTGATTGGCAGGCTTAAATATTTTATTTCACTTTGTTGAATCATTAGTTTTCATCTTAGGTTTAGTTTTAGTATGATAATAACCTTGTCTCACACACACACACACACACACAGACACACATACACACATACAGTTTGTCCGAAAGCCTTGAGCACAATGAGCACTTAGTGCTTAAATGCATCTTGAGATGTGAATGCATGTCTTTGTGCAGCCAGCCTGCAGGAAGAGAGAGAGAAAGAGACAAAGAGAGAGAAAGACACAGATTTTGCCAAGTCCACCCCATCCATCTCTGAGTTTGTCAGCGGTTAAGTGGATGCATGTAATTGTACAGCAACTGTTTGTTGATTGAGTTATGCAGAGTTATAAGATGATCAGAAATCCTTCTCAGATATGGACACATAAAGCATTTTAATGTCCTCATTGCAATGCAAACAGCACATCAGATCCAGCAAGGGGCTTACAAATAATAGTTGACACAATATAAAATGCAACAGCTGCTAAATATTAATTATGCAACATAAAAAAAAAATCACAACCAACAAAAAATATTTACAACAGTACAAATTAACTTTAATCAAATCTGTGTGCATTTGTATTCTGTGTTGTGAAAGCAATTTGTGCTTAGTCAAAAGTAATGTATTTATGTATTACATTGTTTAGAAATAACTAAATATGAAAAATACAAACATATATAATAAGTTATGATAAAGTAATTATGGCAACATGAATTTAGGAGACTTTTGCATTCATTCTTGTTATATAAAGAGAGAGGGGTTATTATCATACTAAAACTAAAACTAAGATGATTTAACAAATTGAAAATAAGACAAGTTATGTAATCAGATTACTTTTTTCAAGTAATGTATTACAGCACTTTTACTTTTTTTTAATTAATAGCCACAAAATATATTATTAAATGAATAATATTGACCAGTTTTGCCTCTCATTTGCCACTCCAATAAAGATCTCAAATATCTCACAATCAAAGAAGGGAAAACAGTCTTCACTTTCAGTACTTCTGGGAATTGCAGACAGAACGAAGACGTTAAATATCTGTTTGTGAGAGTGAGTGTGTGTTAAAGAGTGACCCTTGATGGTCAGAAAACCCAGCGGTCCACAAGCTGCTGCTTACTTCAAAATTACAGACTGTGTTTGGGACACGTGTGTGTGTGTGTGTGTGTTAGAGAGAGAGCAAGTGGGTGCATGTATATGTGTGTGTGTGTTTGTGTGCATATGTTGGGCTTTTCCACAGCCTAAAATTAAAATCTGGGTTTTATAAACACTCTCTAATTATGGAGAAGAAGATGATGCACTATTTTTGGGAACTGTGGCCATGAACGCCCTTCTAGTACACACAAACACACACACACTCACTATAACAGAAAATACATACGTGCATAAACCCAGTCCATGCAGGCCACTGCAGAGTACAAAATATCACCATAAGTAACCATAAAAAGACAGAGTGCATTTGTAAATAGAGCAACATGCGTGGATCGGTTGACCGACAAGCTATTAGAAATGCTACTAGCTACTTCAGTAGTACTGTATAGTGAACGTTAATCGCTGTCTTTGGAATGCACAATTATTTCTAAACAATTTTAACCACGCAAGACCACCATCGCAGTCATATCGCAGATGAAAAAGCGCTATACTCTTGGGAACCGGTCTGTGTGGCGTTTGTGTGTTAGTGTGTGTTCAAGGTTTGACCCAGATAACAAGATGAAATTGGTTTGGACGAGCTCATTGTAAACACAAAGGACCTGGACTTTTGCATATGATTATGTACAGGCCACTGGTCAAGTGGAGGACAACAAACAATTGCTGCTCTGTGGTGTGTTTTTGTGCATTGGAGTGAATAAACTATGTAAGAGAAAAGATGTGTGTGCTAAAAGGAAAATTCTGGGTTAAATATGATTAAATAAACTCTATCAACAGCCAGAAAAGCAACAGGACATTCTGATGACACTTGTTTTCTGTCCACATGTTTTGTCCTAACCACTGTGAAGTCTTATGTGAAGACTTAAGTGAAGGTCCTCATAACTGTACAAAGATGATGCATTCCTCAATACAAATCTGCAATAATTGAAACTTTATGGATTTAATCTTCCATTCTCATGACTTTCTCAATTGTTTTTGTTTCTATCAAGAGATCCAAGATGGCGCCGGGTTGTTCTCTGGCGTGCCGTCGACTCTCACCTTTGTCAATTGTTTTATATGTACTGCTGTGGGCAATATGGCTGTTCGTGATAGAAACTTCTGCCGCCCTTACTTACGATCGCCAAGCCCTTCTTGATTTACGTCTTTCTTCTTCGGATTGCTGCAAACGTTTCCCGATTGAGGACCACTTCTTTAACTCATGGACGTCTTCTACCTTTCCTGTGGTTACCTGTCGAACAACGGGTTGCTGTCTTCATCGTAAAAAGCGCCTGAGGAAAAGAGGAAAGCGTAGCGGTCTTCTTGCTAGGCTGAAGAGATGTGGGTTTTCATCGATATGGTCACTCCGAGCCTGGCCTGGAAGCTACAGGCTGCTTGGTTACAGCAGCGCGTCGGAGCTGCGGCCTATCGGTCTTGTTCCACTCCTTCCGGACACAACGGCCCCTTTTCGCCGATCATTAAGACATCGTTATGCCAAGAGGGGTGTAGATTTTCGGAACCTCCAGTCCTTGGAATACGTTAAACCAGCGGATTTGCACATGGAATCTGGCCCGCGGCAGATGAAATTGGCGATGGTAAACGCAAGATCCATCTGCAACAAATCGTTTATTTTAAACAGCTTTTTTATATCTCAAGATTTGGATTTCTTATTTTTGACGGAAACGTGGCTCAACGCTGGTGAGTTGGATTCATTAGCAGACTTAACACCAGAGGACTGTGATTATTTCAATTCTCCGAGATTAGTGGATCGAGAGGGAGGCTTGGCCACTGTTTTTAAAGGTTAAATCGACTACAGCTTGTCCAAAATGCTGCTGCCAGACTATTGACTGGTAGGAGAAAGAGGGATAGAATAACTCCAATTTTAGCATCTTTGCAGTGGCTACCTGTTAGATATCGGATCGATTTTAAGGCCTTAGTAATAATTTTCAAAATTTTAAACGGTCTTGCACCTTTGTATTTGTCAGATCTTGTTACTTTGCATAAACTTAAGAACTTGAGATCTGCTGACAAGCAATTACTCCTGGTACCGCGGTCCCGACTTAAACGAAAAGGGGATCGGGCCTTTTCGATTGCCGGTCCTCGGCTATGGAATAATCTACCTCTAGCCATTCGTGCTGCCCCCTCTGTGTTCGCTTTTAAAATGGCTTTGAAGAAGCATTTTTATTTTTTGGCGTTTGAATCTGATTTAGGAGAGATGTACTTTATGTTTTCTTTTTTAAGATGTTGTGTCTGTCATTGTATGTGTTTGGTTTTTCTGGAATGCATTGTACAGCACTTTGGGCTGCTCTGAAGGCAGTAGAAATGTGCTATATAAGAAACTAAACTAAACTAAACTAAACTTTCACTCATTGGTGATATGTAATACTTGTGACTTTGCAAAACTTACTTAAAGAACTTAAAGAAAGTACACTTTACTGACTTTCTTAACACACTTAAGAACACTTTTAAAAAGTGATCTATGTAATAATGTCACATTTTTACTTTAAAGTACAATCAACCCTGCTGAAAAAAGCAATAGAACCATCACAGAAAATTCTAATGGCTTCCACTAAAAATACCATTACAAACATTACAAACCATCAACTTTTAAACATTAAAACCATTAAAAAACGGTTTTCTGTAGTGTGTTTTGGGACATATTCCATTAGGATTTATTGGTTTTAACAAGCCACCAATAGAAGGTGACCAAATACCAGTAGAAACCCACAGAGTCCATTACAGTTTCCATTAAAACCAATCCAAGTCCCATTATAACCAGTAAAACCATTACAAATTTTGTGACAGTGTCTATTGTTCTTTTTTTTTTTTAAATTGAAATCAGGTAAAATCACTATGAACTGTCTGGTTTAGCACGATTATGAAACTGGTCTGCGATTATGAAAGCTGTTATGTGCAGCTTGTCAGTGAAGTACGGCTCTGTGATCAAGTAGTAAATGCTGCTCCTTCTGAAAGCACAGTGAGTTTAAGTGGCTTATAACATGCATTTGATAAAGCAACATGCGTCAAACATCTTTCCAAACATGAGAGATACTTATGAACTGCTTGGCTAACAAAATAGCAAAGGTTTAATAACAGGTTTTTCCTCCAAATTCACTTCATAACATCAGTCGAGTGTTTGAAATAAATTCTTCGGATGGAGCAGTATTTACTACTGATCACAGAACCTTGCTTCACTGACAAGCTGCGCATGAAAATCACAGCTTTTGCCTAATCGTGAATGCAATTTAATTTCGATTAATTATGCAGCCCTACTGACATAGTAAAGCACATGTAAAATACATGATTATCATTTTAACTGTAATGTGTTATTTGATAATACATTTAAAGTTAATATACTATAAATTCACTAAAATGCAACTTTATTATAATAAGTTATGTTACATATACAAATTTCAATAGAAATGGCATTAAAGTATATTTAAGTTTACTATACATACTTGTCAGTACATTCAGCAGTACACTTTACCCATATTTCGAAGGCAATAGAATTGAAGGCAATAGAATTGAAATTACATATACTGTAAGTCCTACTTAAGTGGGTCAAAAAGTATTCTTAGTTCAGCTAGCTAACTGCATTTAATGTAATTTGAACTATAATTCACTGTTACATAGCACATAGCACATTTGTCACTTCAACTGGAATAACAATGTCACCTGCAGAAAGGGCCACTGAATGAATCAGTTAACAAAGGAGATGAATCAAAATCCAAACAGTGACGCCAATGCATGAACAAACATCCGTGAGATACAAGCCACCATTAGAGGGGCAGGCTGAAGACAGAGATATACACAGATGACTAAAGAAAGAAATGAGATCAGAATGAGAGTCTGTGGATAGGGAAGGAGGAAGAGGGAGATAGAGAGAGCGAGAGTTCAACCATTCTTGGAGTCAGTTAAGACAAGTAGAGTGAAAGGAAAAACTATCCAAACAGAGATTCCCGCTGTGCGCCGGGAGGAGCATCTCTCTCTCTCGCTCACTCTCAGCCGAACACAACACTGCTGGGGGATTTTTCGTCCGCAAATTCCCATCCGAAGCAGTCACACAAATAAACACAGCACACATAACTGCTTAATGATCCAATAGCGAAAGTTCTTCCTCAGAAAGAGCACCGACTTCTACCTAGACGTTGGGGATGGAGGTCAGAGGTCAAAGCGTGTGTGGCAGGGGCAGGTGTGATGGGTTAGGCTCACGGTATCCAGTGTCTGAGTCTTTGTTTGCTTTTTTGATTTATTGCGGACCGCCGCCCCTTCTCAGAACACGTGCAGTCTTTCCCTCCCTTCCCCTCCTCTACTCTCGTTGCCGTTTCCCACAAAAATAAACCCTCCTGGAATGCCGGCGTTTCGAGGACGCCCCTCCACACAATTCCCCGGATGTCTGTCAGGAAGGTTTCTCAAAACACACTCCCCTCTCGTCACACTATGACCTGAAGGAGAACCGTGCGCATACATCCATACAGATGCTGAGTTATGATTGCACAACACAATAAAGTTCAAGTTTTCCAAAGTTCATCATGTCAGTACTGGAAAAATAGACACAGACGGACAGATGCACACATACTTGCTGCAGCTGTCTGAGGGGGGCTTCAGATCAAGGTCACCAATGAAGCTGGAATCGTTGGCATCCCAAAACAGCTTTATAAACACTCACACACACATATACGACAGCCGACTCAGCTCACACCCACATTCTTACAGGCATTAAAAACACACAAGCACACTAGCGCCTCAAATCTGAGCGAGAGAATGCTGATACAACATTGAACAAACATTGATTTTACGACTGTTGAGTCAGTGGATCAACACTGAGTCAAGAAATCGCTATATGGCGCGTAACTGTCAAAACATTAGCACAGTTTTACGGTTAAAGATGGAGAACAACACAGTGTGCTCTTTGGCCATGTGGGAGAGATTAGCGTCAGCTAAATTTAAAGAAATGAGTGCACCGAACCACCAACAAAACACCACTGTGTCAATATCACTTACGCCCATTGTTACTGAAAAAAGACGGCCTTGATCATTGAACCAACACTGGTCTGTGGAATAAACACTTATATTATTGATATTACGTATGAATAATAAGTAATAATTAATAATAACTTATTAAAATGTAACTTTTAATAACTTATTAACTTATTAAAACACTTATATTATTAATATTATTAATTATAAGGACCGAAAAAATTTAAAAGAAGCATTAGCATTGAGGTAATTTACATGCTAGTGTACTACTACTACTACTACAAAAAAATCTTTTAGTAGTAAATGTTTACAATTTACAGGCCTTTTCATTAGGGAAAACAGATCAAAAATAGTCATGACTCATCTTGTTCGCAGGGGTGTGTACTCAAATTTGTCCAATCAAATGCACCCTAGAATGAGGATTCCCCTCCCCCAATACCTCAATTAGCATTAGAAAAGTCGATTGTGAAAAGTCTGTTATAAGCCTAAAAGGCTCTGTTGGCTATTTTTTCCAAAAAGTCAGATAATGGCACAACAATTTAAATGAAACACGTAAGAAATTAGTCTGAGATATCATAATTTTAACCCTTCTAAAACAAATAAGCACAGATTATTTACATGGTAAGTACTAAGTTACACATCCCATTGGAGTACGTCTCTCCACTTTTTAGTGTCCACCAACAACTTGGGTGATCCGAATACAAGACTAAATGGCTGCTATGTCACTTTCATGTTTACCTGCATACAGTATGTTATCTTTACAGTGAGGTACTTCACTTGATCGTCCATTATAGATGTGAGAGGGCGTGCAGCTGATAAAAAGCGAAAGTATTTTCAGGTTAGTGTGCAATATGCATACATGGTGTAGACAGTCTGTGGGAGTGACGTCTGAGGCTGAGACTATTGGTTAATTGGTAACACTTTAGTTTAGGGACCAATTCTCACTATTAACTAGTTGCCTGCTGACATGCATATTACTAGCACATTAATTGTGTATTAATACTTATAAAGTACATATTAATGCCTTATTCTGCATGACCATATTTTAGATCCCTAAATCCACATACCTAAACTTAAAAACTGCCTTATTAACTATTAATAAGCAGAAAATTAGAAGTTTATTAAGGTTTATAATCATAGTTAATAGTTAATAGTGAGAATTGGTCTCCAAACTAAAGTGTGGCCAGTCATTTTTATCCATAAGCCTGTACTGCCTGTATGATGTGAATAGGAAATATGTTTCAGAGAAAGTAGAAATTATTACATTTTGAACAAAAACTAAAATCAATTTTGATTTCATGTTGCAGAATCTCAAGAACCTATAATGTAACGTCAAGAACATTTTTTAATCTACAAAGATGGTTTGTTACTAAACCTGAAAAATATATTATTCTAATATGAATATTTGCTGCTCAAGAATAATTTCTTACTGTTATCAATGTTAAAAACACTTGTGTTGCCTAATATTTTTGTGGAAAGTATGATACACAACCATTTAAAATGTAAGTAAAATTTCTTTTACAATAAGAAAATAATACTTTAAAGGGGTCATCGGATGCCCATTTTCCACAAGTTGATATGATTCTTTAGGGTCTTAATGAAAAGTCTATAACATACTTTGGTTAAAATTTCTTAATGGTAGTGTAAAAAACACCTTTTTTACCATATCAAATTCAGCTCTGTTTTCAGTAAGCCATTCCAGTCCATGTTGCTTTAAATGCTAATGAGCTCTGCTGACCCCGCCCCTCTCTTCCGTGGCGAGCAGTATTGTTTACTTTAGCCATGAAACTTGCTAACTATCATTATTAGGAAAGGCGATTTGCAAAGATTCATAAAAACCGTAATACTCGTTTCTTCTGTAGATGAAGCTGGATCACGAATGAGTCGTGCGAACATAGACGCATTTAGGCAGATTGGGGATCGGCGCATTCCCTTCAAAATGAAAGTAACGTTAATCCTCTGGGTCTTCAGCGGCTCAGATGTCGGGAGTAAATGACGACTGCTATATTCATTATTACATCCAACAACAAAACACCTCAATCGCTCAATCGGAGACGTTCTTGTTTTCCCCTGCACCGGAGTCGACACAATGGTGGACAGCTCTCAGCTCACTCAGGGCGGGTCTAAGGTAAGATGGCCTTGTCAATCAACTATCGTGGGAGGGGCCTGTACAGAACTACATCATTCTGACAGGAATCTCAGAACAGCCTGATTTGAGAAAGGGGATTTTAAAATAGGGATTTAAAAAAAAAACACTGGGTGGATTTTTATCATTTTAGGATGGATGTGCACACACAATTTCAACACACATTTATGTTCAAACAACTTGTAAAGTGAATTTTGCATCCGATGACCCCTTTAAGCAAGCATGCATTAAATTGATCAGTAAAGACATTTATAATGTTACAAAAGTTTGTTACTAATATACTAATGTGACTAATATAAATTAATGATGTTTTTTAACTTTCTATACAAAGAATCCTGAAAAAACATGGTTTCCACAAAAAAATATGAAGCAACAAAGACTACTGATGATAAGAAACATTAATTACTGAGCACCAATAATAATTTATAAGCCTTTCAGAATGATTTCTGAAGCATCATGTGACACTGAAGACTGTAGTCAAAATTCAGCTTTGCCATCACAGCAATAAATTGCATTTTAAAATACATACAATAGAAAACAGTTATTTACAATTGTAATAATATTTCACAATATTACTGTTTTTACTGTATTTCTGATCAAATAAAATCAGCCTTGGTGGGCATCTTTCAAGAACATTAAAAACAATCTTAATTATTCCCAACTTTTTGGTAGTGTATATATAAACACACACGTACACATTTGTGCACTCTGATAAATACTTATGCACTCTCATGAAGCAATACCCAGACTGTCTCGACTCTCATTACACTCTCTCACTCTTTCCCATCTCATTCCTGCTCAACAGATAAACAAACATTCAACTAAAATTACTCTCCTTCACCCCCTCGACTCCATCTCATTCTCTCGTCTTCTGTCCTTTCCTTGATCTCTACCTCTATTTCACACTTTCCACTTCTTTACCTCCTCTCTCTCCCTTCTTTCTCTCTCTCTCTCGGTCTCCCTCCCCCTCTATCAACTCAGTCACTGCAGCCGCACATAATTAGCTCTAAACAGCGCACTGCTCTCCCCCACATCTGGAAAGAGTTTAGGCATGGCAGTTTCCTACCAGGACAGCTAAATATTTAGGTTCAGACTCACTGTGTATGGATGAACTCATGATAGAGGGGTGGAGAAAAAGAGCGAGAGGAAAGAGAGGGTGCGTTTGCACAGAGAGGGGGAGAAAGTGGAAAAATGGCCGTTTATGGTAAATATATTGAGCTTTATACCACAAAGTAGCACCAAATGACTTGTATATGCCAACGGTATGCGTTAATGCAGAGAGGATTTATGAGTAATTTGGGATGTAATGGAAACCTGGAGAAGGCTGATGTGTGGAACGGCATCAAACAACACAAACGCGCACACGCACAAAGAGCGATCAGTTACCCGCAGAGGTCAAAGCAGTTAAACTCTAATACGGAGGTGTAGCCACAAATCCTCTGCCGAGCTGCTTGACAAACAACTAGAAGCAGCCAATGAAATGCTCTCGCCGAACAAACCGCATCTCTCCTGCTCCTAACAGAGCACTTCGGGTGATTTACAGTTTTGAATATATTTGAAAGAAGGCCAGAGGCGAAGCGTGGGGAGTAAAGAAACAGAAGAATCGGTCGGAGCCGTGGCCTAGCGGTTAGCACACGTGCTCCGACACATTGAGCTGTGGGGCGCTAAGTTTCAGTCCAGCTCATATTGTGTCCTGATACCACTTGCGTCTTCTTATTAGCATTTGTTTTGCTCACTCTAATACGGACTGACAATAAAATGGCAAAAAGACCAAAAAAATAAAGAAATCAGAAGATAAGTAGAAACAAAAAGAAATATACTACCGTTCAAAAGTATCAGTAAGATTTTTAATGTTTTTTTTTTTAAAACAAGTGTCTTATACCCATCCAAGCTGCTTTTATTTGAACAAAAATACAGTAGAAATAGTAGTATTGTGGTGGCAAAGCTGAATTTTCATCAGCTACTCTTCAGTGTCACATGATCCTTCAGAAATCATTCTAATATGCTGATTTAAAATCGATTTTGGAAGCAGTTGTGCTGCTCAATATTTTTTTGGAATCTGTGATACGTTTTTCAGGATTCTTTGATGAATAAAAAGCTAAAAAGAGCAGCATTTATTCAAAATAGAAATCTTTTGAAACAATTAAAGTCATTATTATCACTTTTTATCAATTTAACATATCCTTGCTGAATAAAAGTGACACTGAAGACGGAAGTAACGGCTGACGAAAATTCAGCTTTGGATCACAGGAATAAATTACAGTTTAAAATATACTTAAATAAAAAACATGCAATAATATTTCACAATATTACAGCTTTTAAAGTATTTTTGATCAAATAAATGCAGCCTGGATGAGCTTAAAACACTTCTTTAAAACACATTAAAATTATTACTGATCCCAAACATTTAAACGATAGTGTATATTGCTAAAGCAGGATTTGGACTTAAGTGTGTAATCTGCACCGCCACTATTCACTGACTCATTCAGGCTACGTTCAATAGATGAACAATAAGGGAGGAGAATACGATTTTGGGTAATTACTGAGGTCACTCCCCACATTTTCCATCTCCACCAATAAGATTAAGGGATGCCATCTGCTTATCTAACCTAATCAGCTGAGGAATGCCAGATGTTGTGTTGCAGGCCTGCAGCTGGTCCAAGAGATAACCTTTACCAAAATGACTGACCCCAGAAATCACATTCTGACCTCTTAAGGCCTGTCTGTTTAGCTAGAGTTGGTCAGATCACAGAACACATGATCACTTATTTATGGTTAGAGCTAAAATGATTGTAACAATCAGTTTCTCAGAGTCACATTACTCTGAAAAAAAAAATGCATATGATAATATGACATACAATACTGAATATTCTGTTGTGTGACTTCACTACCAAAACACTGAGTGCACTATCCATAATTCCCCTTCTTTGTCTGGCACAGTACTGACAGAGACTGTATAAGGTGAAAGACGCAAACAACTCCTTGGAAAACAACTAGGAAAATGAATGAGATAAATTGTAATGCTTAATATGCTGGTGTCACAAAAAAAGTCGGGCAAACCATTTAATGACTCTTGAAATGAAATGAAATGAATCTTTTGGATTATTGCAGAAAATAAGCTCTGTGACCAACAAAAATTTATGACTCTTTTACATGTTTTGTTCATCATGACAGTCTTAAAAACATAAAACACTGATGAATTCTGAACCCTTAACACAAGCACCAGAAGTAAAATGATAAAAGAAAGCTACAAAGGAATTACACCATGGTCACGTGACTTCAACATCACCACCATTAAGCTTTGATCCGACAACTCTTATGATTTATATTTAAAAAGCATTTTCCTGAGAGTTTGAGTAAGAATAGTTTGTATAATTATAAACACATTGATGGCATTAAAGTGTACTAGTGAGCAGTGTTAGGGTAATGCATTACAAATAACGCGAGTTATGTAATCAGATTACTTTTTTTCAAGTAACTAGTGAAGTAACACGTTATTTTTAAATTTATAAGAAACATTTTTTTTTTTTAAAGTTACTTTTTATAAGTAACCCAAGTTACTTTGTTTTCCTATTTATTCACTGACACCTCTCCTGTCCTCATGTTGAGAGAAATTGGGAGTGAGGTGCAGAAGCACTTCCTTTAGTGTCAGGCTTATTCATTTCACTCTTGGTGAGAAAGGGCCTTTACAGTTGCCAAATTTATAACTTTTGGGTTTTCTGTTATTAAAAATAAGGAAGCCCAGCCCAGGTGACAAAAAGTAATGCAAAAGTAACATAATGCATTGCTTTCCATAAAAAGTAACTAAGTAATGCAATTAGTTACGTTTTTATGGAGTTATGCAATATTGTAATGCATTACTTTTAAAAGTAAATTTTACCCAACCTGGTGCATGAGTAGATGGGTTTACCTTTTCAGGTTAATGATGTTTAATGTCTCTGACAACCTCTGTAGTCCAATTTAGCCACTTGTTAGCAACTGCCTTTTTCAAGACAATTAAAAGTGTGCTAAAAAGGTGCTAAAATGCTAACTTGTTTCCAGGTTTTGGCCTACAAAAAATACATCATCCTTTCAGCACTCTATGGCCGCATTTACACTAAGTTCAAGTGACCCAAATCCGTTTTTTTTCCCCCATGTGGCACGGATCAGATTTGACCCACGAACATGTGAGCAGGAAAAAAACCACACAGATTCCATTATTCTCAGATCGGTTTCAGGCCTCAATCATATGTGGAAATAAATCTGATATGAATTGGATACAAGCATTTGCTTCTGCCATGTAAGTGGACAGTTCAGATACTCCCCTGTCAATGGGAGTCACTGAAAAAGCGACGATGGTGAATTACCTTAACTCAGGTGTACGCTTTTCCGGGTCATTACATCTACCTTGAGTTGTTTCACCAAGTGTAAAGAGTAACTGCAGATACAAAATATGGGTCACATTTAAAAGACAATGTAAGCTGGTCCTCCAAAAATCTGATGTAGTCAACAAATCAGAATTGGGCATGAAGAACTTCAGTGTAAATGCAGCCTATTAGGAACTGAATGAAATACCCATTAACAGATCAGCCAATAGAACTGCCTCTGGGTCCTCAACAGGCAAATTGTTCATGACAGCGTAGAAATAGTACAATCAGTTTAGAAATTTCAATCATTTTTTGTGGGATTTGCTAAATTTATGACACCATTACTGTCAGATTTTATTTTTGACTTGAAATATGAAATCTTAACAAGCAGTTTAGGGGTTATTCCCATTCAAGCAGATAAAGTTGCCAAGATGGCCACCGCGTGAACTGAATTTCCTCATAGTGGCTTTGGCACCAATCACCTCTACTAGAACTATTTTATACCAGCATTCCACATTTTGTCCTGGTGAGTTAGAGAGCAGCAGGAGAGATGAGTGGGAAAGAGACAGATGATGTATCCCAGAGTGCACCTGGGATGCTGTCTGGACAATCCCAAGGAATGTCCACGAAAACAACAGCATTAACGCAACATTCTGCATCTAGAAAGGCAAAAGACAATCCTGAGAAACAGTCAGATCGACTACCTCAAAAAACACCCAACTAAACTAGGGCTGAGCGCAGCATTTTCATTAACCGTTGCTCATTTTCCCTTCGGGGGGCGGGAGACTATGAATACTCTACTTCTAACACACAAAGCCTCATAAAAGTGTCATACGGTGTGCTTTCCACATGTTCGGAAAACAAATAAACGATGTTAAGAGGTGCAAAGGCTCATGTGAGCTTGTCTCCAACCGCCTCCGTCGTCTGCCACCCAGCCTACTTTTGCCCCCTTCCTATCTTTTTTTCAGTCCATTTCCTCTAGTTTCGCAGAGGCAATGTGTTGAGCAGATGTGAGCGGTTATTAAGCAGAACCACTAGCCTCTTTAAATGGAGTCCTGGCTACCCTGGGCCTCCTCCTCCGAGGGGACCAATCCTCTGGCTGCATACTCCTCTCCTGGGCTTGTTCGCGGCGTTTCGAGTGCTTTTAATGTTTATGTTTTTACGACAGCCATGTGCAGGCGAATTCTACTCCCGCTGGGAAGGGGAGCAGAAGGGCATCACGGGAAGGCAGGAGTTCTAAGACGGCGAGTGTTTAATTCTTGCTTTTCCGCACCAATTTTCAGCCGGATACTACCAAGGACGTTGGACGGCTACACGGGCGTCCATGTCAAGAAACAGACGAAAAATAGCGCTCCCCTCACCAAAACAAATACACATAGCTCTAGACTGATCTCCCTTGTCTCACACCGGGATTAAGTGCATACTTTGTCCAACAAGTATTTCGTACAGGCGCCCAAACACCCACAGACCTGCTCTCAAGTACTATAATAGTCATCAAGAATAACAGGTAAAAACACAATAGGTCATAACTAGATACAGCCACACTTTGGAGTGGGTTTAGCTTCCTTCCTGCACAGACAACACGAATATGGTCCATTATGAACAGACTGGGATATTACAGCACTGGGAAAGGAAGGAGACGGACGCCCATTAAAGTGCACAGATATGGGGGGGGGGGGGGTGCTTCTTTTTATTCTTCTTTAGCATGGGCAAGTCAGCTGAAGGCTTGAGGGTGTGTGTGTGTGTGTGTGTGTGTACAGGGTGGGAGGGATGCGTACAAGAAGCACATCTCCTTTGCTTCTGGATGAAAGGCATGTGTAAAATGACAGGGATTTGACAATACGTCAGCATTGAGTTCTGCAACAAGCTCCTCTTCAGTGCTTCAGTCTGATCATATTTCTCACCTAATCTCTCATCTTTTGCTGAAGGAAAATACATGTAAAGGAGCAATGAGCTGGTAGTACAGTATGTAAACAATGTGTCTAAATAGTGTGTGATCGTATTTCGAGGTATTCAAAGCCATTTTTTTCTTTCTATGTCTAAAGTGAAAATGCCTTTGAATTCAACCTATGTCTACTTTATCTGTTGATGTTGGTCAAAATTTGTAACAGCGCATAAAAACAGATGCTCTGTTCTTGGTACAGTAGTTACCATAAAATATTGTATTATGGCTGTGAGGTTGGCCAACTGTAAAACTACGTATGAAATGCACACCGTATGAATGAACTGAAAAATGTAATTATTTCATCAAATGATCAGTTGCGCTTTAAACAAATATTATTAACATTTAAAAGAATCAGTGCAATGCATTACAGCAACTCTGTTGCACTGAGATGTGCTCTTATTTGACAGTACAGTTGCTTAATCATTTGTTTTTAGAATATATTCAATTTTAATAAGGGCTACACCTGTCCCCAACCAATGAATACTAATCTAAATGTCTGAATAAAAGTCTTTCTTATTTTAAGAATATTAATTTTACTGTAAATGTTGCTTATATCAAAATATGGACATATATTTGAATTAATCAATGAGTTGCGAAGAGAAATGTAAAAACTGTTACAGTTCCCCCTGGACTCCCCGTATAGAGTTACATTTTGACAGCTGCTCAAAGCTGCTGTCTATTAAGATCTTGTAGTCACCATAAAGGGTCAGAACTTTGTCTTTGTCGGTATTGTAATGCCAGTTTACATCATGCCCAGCGTTGCTGTCACAACTGCTGATTTTATGGTAGATGCTAGACATACACTGCCCAATCAAGGCCATATCACTGTCTCATTTTCTAAAGTCCTGCATCTTCAAAGATTTGTTTGAAATCAATTACTTGAAACTAGTGTTTTGGATAATTTTGGTTATATTCTCAAACAACAACACACATCCCAGATCCCACTACAAACTCAGCTATAATTTACTGCACAAACCATGCGTTAAGATTTGGGTCATAAATGTAACACAAACATGAGCTTAATGTAATTATATTGACTTGGTAATACCATTGTAGTTGAGCTGCCAATTTGTTGTTTTAGTGTAATACGTAGGCTGTAACACTGACAAAGTGTTGCTAAAGAGAGTAAATGAATGAAATACTCACAGAGAGACGGTCTTGTTGGGAAGCAGACTGACTTCGGGCGTTTCAGTCAGCTCCTTCCCAACGCAGCTCACTTTCCTCCGCGCCCCGGGCGCAGTGTGAGCTTTACCGCGGTCATCTGTGCAGCTGCAGCCGCTGGAAAGGAGCTCCGGACAGCCTGCAGAGACTCTGTGAAGCAGCAGCAGGAGAAACACACGAACCCAAAACGGGATGCGGACGCAGGGTCCCGACATTGTCCCCCCACACTATCAACTGTGCGGTCCCAGGTCAGCCCATGACATCAGGGCACAAGCTTTTCTGGCTGATAATAACTTGAAATATCAATGCTGAGAAACACAGTTACTCCTTTCCAAGTGTGAATGGACAGATCACAACGTTAGACTGCAACACTCTCTCTCTTCTGTTAAAACATGACAGGACTCCTGTCACTGATGCAGTAAAATATATCCATCATGTCTTATTTCCATCATGCATTTTCTTTCCTCCATGTCCCAAATAAAAGCGAAGGAGCACTTTAAAAAACTTTACGCATGTGACGAGCGCAAACGAGCGACGCGCAGAAATGTCACTTTGTCGCCTTTCATAAGGAAAGTGAAGTTGTTACTCGTGTGCTTTTGAGCGCACCGCAATTACGATTCTTCAAAGCAGCTATTTTCCATACTTTTTCCAGGAGTACTTCACAGAAAAATGCAATTTGATTTGTCAAAAAGTTCCAGTCGTGCATCAGCCAACATGACGCTCTGCGGCTCCGGTGCGCTCCGGGGTCCGTGTGGTGTCACTCGCAATCTGACTTTGAATAACGGTCCCGATCTTAATTCCAGGACTCTGGCGCTTTTCCTCTGCCATCCTGTCACACTCACATTCAGCTCCAGCCTCAGTGCGCACATTCCTCTCCCGGAGCCGCGAGGTCCTAGCGCAGCCAATTTAAAGCCACCAATATCAGTCTATTTATGGTAACACTAACATTGTACATTATAGTATCCAGATTATGCTATTCTTATTCATTATTATAGTAATAAAATGAAAAGTGTATTTGCATTTACGGAAAACATTCATACAACAACTATTTACATTAATAAAGTATAATTTATTTTGGTATTTTTGCTATTTATGCATTCAAGGTAAAAATAAAAAATAGCTAAGTAATAGCACCATTGATATATATGGATATATGGATCATGAAGACTGAAGTAATAGCTGATGAAAATTCAACTTTGCCTCACAGGAATAAATAATATTTTAAAGTATATTAAAATAGAAAAAGCTTATTTTAAATTGCAATAATATTTCACAACTGTTTTTTTCTGTAATTTTCATCAAATAAATGCAGTCTTGATGAGCATAAGAAACTTCTTTAAAAACATTTACAAACATTTACATTTGAAAAATAATAATAAAAATAAAATTACTTTAGTGTGTAGGCTAAAAAAATAATAATAATATATCCACAGAAAATCATCAGCAATATTTAAAAAATACCAAGTTGCTCAAACACATATAATATAATATATAATATAATATAATATTTTTTAAACCTGTATCTCAATATTTTCAGAAAGATATGCATTTAGCAGATACTTTTATCCAAAGCATCTTAAAAAAGACGAGCAAAAGCAATTTGTCAATTTGCCAACAATATTTGTAATATACAATGCCAGGTGTATTAGACAACTATACTCTTAAAAACAAAAGTTCATAATTGTCAGATTATTAAAATATTCATTACGTCAAAAAAAACAAAAAACAAAAAATCATTCCGTAGCACTGGGTCACATCAGATGAAAATGGATAACTATTGTAAAACTAGAGCATCTTTGAAAAGGTATTAATTATATGACCAACACGTAAGGAATGTCTAATCCCTCGGGAATGGCAGCATTTGGTATTTTTCTTTAATAGCTACAAAAACTCTTTCTCTCTGTCTCTCTTTATATTACTAATAGATATCTGTTTGGACTTGGCATTAGTCATGTCAGTAATGCTGTCTACATATCAGGCACTATGACCCAGCTGGGCAGTCCTTGCGGCTGTCGGTGCCTCCTTGGATCTTTGCGTGCGACTGGACCATAGGAGCCTGAACAAGGCTTTGGCTGCGATGTGTAAAGAGCACATGGGGTCTGAGAACCAAAGAGGAGAAATTTAATACATCCAGGAAACAGATCATCAAGAATGATAGATACACTGTTGCCTCGTAGTTTGTTTCTCATGGTTCTGACAGAACAAATACAACAGAATTGCTGACTTGTAAGACGGTTTCACAATCTACACATACTGTAAGCATTTCTCCAACGAAACCAGTATTTGACTCACACTGACAGCTGTGTCAACACTTCATAAATGCACGGCTGAGGAAATGAAAACCACACCATAGCAGAGCCTTACACATTACCTATTACTGTGTTATTACAGTATTGTAAACATGTAATAGCATACTGAATCGCACAAACTAATGCTCCCTATTTGGAATCATTGTTAAAGTTATCAGCTTTTTTCAAAACTATATCCTCTCTTACTAATTACTGTTTACGCTACTGCTGGACAATGAATTGATAAAAATAGGTTTAAATGCTCCAGTTGTTTAACAAACTGTGGACTCCAAAACTGAGCCAAAAAGTGAGCGGCAGGCAATTATGTTTCAACGCTCGGATCCCACTAAGACAAAATGTGTGGATGATGGCCATGTGTCATGCAGTATACACAGACTGGCTGAGGTTAACCTTCAGACGAACCAAAAGAAAACCACAGAGACAGAATCTGAAGGATTAAGGCTTATTCTGAAGGGCCCAAAGTTCTTGCAAATTCTGTTTGTCTTTATTATAAAAACAATGTGTGTCTGTTCAGTTGCTACTCAAATCTTCTTATCAGGCATTTGCTATGGAGGAAAAAATGCTCCCATCAGCATAAATGTTTAAAAGTTTCAAAAAGAGCTCGGGAAAGGAGGAAAGGGAACCAGATATGGACCGCTGAGATGTTTATGGGCCATGCTGTAAAATTCCCAACACACACGAGACTTAATTTCCTCGGGTCTTTGATACTCATACTGTACTGCAGTCAACTTTTGCTTCCAGCACAGCTAAAATCCAGTGTTGTTTTATTTCAAAACGGCAACTTTTCATTTTAAAACCGACCTCTTTTGATATACAAGAAGCGGAGAAATAGGAAACCGTAGCGCTGGCTCAAAAAACAGGCCGAGGCCACGTTTTGAAAATACTGCGGAGTAAACGGATAGAGCTTTTCAATTGAGGTTGACGTTCGTGTCCCGTGCCACAGGTTCAAACGTGTGGGTGCTGCCCGCTCGTACAAAGGGGCACTGTGTTCTGGCTAAAATCGTGCAAACCCACGTTTGTTATTGCTATACTCGATACGGCGCTGCGGAATGAGGGTCTGCGGGAAAGGCGATTCCGATTGCTTCCGGAAACGGCCAAACGCGCACCGTGGCGCCTCCAACCGAGGTCTGTTTATCCTGCACTTTAAATAACGTTTCGAGCACGTTCCCTCCCCACCTCCAAGACCCCCAAACCCTCCTCATCTGGTACGCAGTTTCCATTTAAAATGTCACGTCCCAAACTGCACATTACATCAAATTGTACTTAATGGCATCCAGACAAACTTTTATGTCCTTCCAACATTCTCGCGCTCACTTTGGCGAACTCCCTCCTATTCCCCCATTGCTTTTCTTTTCTAGTTCATATCGCCGAGCAAGCAGTATCTCCCTCTCCCCGAACAACATCTGGAGTCCATTCCAGGTGGAATAAAGAAGAGGGAATATAAATGGAGAAGTGGGCCTCAGTCTGAAGTGAGAGAGAAAGTAATACAATGGACAAATAAGGAGGAAATGACACAGATAGTTATTAGGCTTTAGAAAAAGACAGACACTATACAATATCTATACAAGATATACATGCAGCCCTTAAAAGACCATTATTTATGATTAATTATTCAACTACTGCTTATTATCTATTCAGCATTTATTGTAAAGATGGTAATTTTATTACATATTACACACACACACACACACACACTATAATAACAAATTGGGGCCAAGATTTCACAGAAATATTGTGAAATAATACTACAATTTATAATATACCACATACTACATAATACTATATAATATTACAATTTATATTTTTTTTAATTTCACTGTAAAAAATTGTTGTTTCAAGTTAAAATAATGTGTTACCCCGCTGCCTTAAAATATTTAGTTTAGTCAACTAAAATATCTAAGTCGTCGCTTAGTACAACTTAAGATTTTATGTTGACTAAACTTATTTGAGTTGACTAAACTTAAAATTGTAAGTCAGCAGGGTAACAAATTATTTTAAGTTGACTCAATTTTTTTTTTACTTTATTTTCTTAATGTAATGTTTGTATTTTTATTTAATTTAATTATGCAAGCCTGTTTCCACCACAGGATTTAAAAAAAAAAAAAGATGTGACTTTTTTTCCCCTCAGAATTTGGACTTTTCTCTCACAATGAGTTTATATCTATGAGTTTATGATACATTATATTTATACACACATACTGTTCAAAAGTTTGGAGTGATTTTGAAAAAGTCACACATATATTATTGTGAAATATTACTACAATTTAAATTAATTTTCTATCATTTTAAAACTTCAATTTCAGCTTTACTTTCTTAAAAATCTTCCATACTTTGCCATACTTTTGTATGGCATAAATATAATTTATTTACAATACAGATATGAGAAATAATAAATGTTAATATACATTAGTTTTACAATTCTTTCTTTATGTAAGTATATATGTGTATGTGTGTGTGTGTGTGCTTGTGTGTGTGTGTATATATATATATATATATATATATATATATATATATATAATCGCATTTAAAATAAACGTTTTTGTTTACATAATATGTGTGTACTATGTATATT
This sequence comes from Tor tambroides, assembly GCA_021397915.2. Classification (NCBI taxonomy): domain Eukaryota; kingdom Metazoa; phylum Chordata; class Actinopteri; order Cypriniformes; family Cyprinidae; genus Tor; species Tor tambroides. The sequence goes on along the minus strand of JAFVLL020009623.1, from coordinate 101,968 downwards.
TATTATGCATATATAAAGGCACACACATACAGCATATATTTTGAAAATATTTACATGTATTTACATGTATATATTTATATTCATAATAAATGATATCATATATAAATATATTTAATATATAAACGTAACATTTTTTCTTAAATATATACATGCATGTGTGTGTATTTATATATACATAATAAATATACACAGTACACACACATATATTATGTAAACAAAAACTTTTGTTTGCAAAATTTTTTGGATGCGATTAATCGTTTGACAGCACTAATACACACACACACACACACACACACACACACATTTAGTCATTTAGCAGACACTTTTATCCAAAATAAAATTTTATACACACACACATAATAATGTAATATCAAAGGTATATTACTATGGTTATTATAATACTAGTGACTTAACTTACAGACAGTTCCTCTCAGGGCTGAAGGTAATGACCCCTGCTGACTGATGTTATTTCCCGTAGCGCTATCACTCTGATGAGGTCACTATCTGCCTCCAATCCACGGGGAGATTTAATACTGCTTGAAAAACACAACCAAATGTATGAAAGGCACAAAAACAAAAATGCAGCCAACAAATATATAAAGAACACTTTGTGAGTTCATTTCAAAGCAGTGTTGGCGTGTGATTAAAGGATATCTACTTGATCTGAAGTCAAGTGACTCAGATATGGAAGTTCAGTGGATCTGCAGCAGGCCTGTGTTTATGTATAGCGCCACCTTGTGGTGTCTGTCTGTTAATGTTGGTAATGTTTCAGAGGCAAGCATTTCTATCACTTTTCGTGCACTATCAATATCCAGGAGAACAGATTTCTTTCTTTCTTTCTTTCTTTTCTAAAAAATAATAAAAATAAAATTCACAAAAATCCCCACCAAATGTCATTTCTACCAAATATGTTCTTCTTCTCAGAGTTTATATATTACAATTTTACTTTTTTTCAGGATTTAAAGTCAGAGTTACAAGACACACGGTAAACTTGCAAAAGTTTTTCCTCAGAATTGCAAGAAAAAAGTTTGACTTGCAAGATATAAAATTATTATTATTATTATTATTATTATTATTATTATCCTGTGGCAGAAACAGGCTTCCATAATATACACCTACATACATATATACATAAAGAAATAAAGTTCCTAAAACATGTCTGTTACCTTCATATAGAAAAAAAAAGTAAAAATCTAAATTCTGTTAATTAAATTAAATCAGCCACCAGAAAAAAATGCTTGAAGCTGCAGAAACCCCCATAAGATAATCGCAATGACTTTAATCTGAATTTGAATTTTTGTGTTAGGGTATTTCTACAGTGACATAAAACACCAAGTGGGCCAATATTTGACAGACCCCCTATAATGTTGGGCCTCAACAATGAGGTTAGAGAGCAGGAGTTAAGTGCAGACCACTTGAATGTACATCAGCCATTCCGTCAGCGTGTCCCATTAGGAAATCAGTCTAACAAATGTCTGATTTCTCCCATTTCCCCGATCACCAGAGCACAGTTCCTGTCTTTAGCGTTAACCGCTGATTCTGTTTAATGGGCTTTTGGGGAAAGATTGATTACAGCGATGTCTGGAAACAAGCATGACCTCACACACATGAACAAAACACCAGAGATAACAACCCGTGACCTTAACTGATTGCTGGGAGAAACCTATGTCCAAAAATATCAAACAGCACAGGCAGGTCATTCATCTCCGACAAACAATGTAAATTGCTCCGGCACCGCTTATTTATGCTGGGTAGTTTTATGAGAGAGTAAGTCTTAAATGAACTGAACAGACTGATTTAAAATCTCCATTACTGTAACTAAAATGATTCATAAGGCTGAGAGATTGCCCTCATGTTTGACTTGTTTCCATTGTACTACTTGGATGTCATATTTCTTTACCAGTGAAAGAAAGCAGACTAAACTGGCACCAGCACTATACTAAACTACACTACTAAACTACTAAACATGTCACTGCAAGACAAATTTAGTTGTCTTTTCTAATGACCTCCTAATGGCTTGGTTCATTGTTTGTAGATAGCTGGTACTGACTGACAGAGAACGAGCCAACCACGGTAATTGGAAGAAAACATCTCTACTGCCCTCTAGCGGTCAAAAAGAAAATTCAAAACAATATCTGTAGGTGCTGTTAGGCCTTCTCAATGTTTTGTTGAACAAATTTGAAACCTCTGCACCCTGTCCCATAATTTTACCGTCTTATCTTAAAATAGGTTTTATAGCGTAATTGTGTTATTTTCTGTACAGCTGCAAAACATACAAAATAAATCATTTACCAATTTAAAATGGTTCCAACAATATCACAAAATAAATTAATAAAAAAGCTGCTTTACAGGTGGAATATGAAATGAACGAAAAAAACAACATCAACAAAACTGTACTTACCCTCATGTCATGAAGTTTTCAACTCTGCCATGCGCACGTGAATTAAAAAAAAATTCGGTTTGTTTAAACAGAACAGCGAAGGCCATACAAGAAGAGATCTTTTTTTTTTTACTCAAATCATTGGTTCTGACTCGAATGTGAAAGTGAGAATTACAGGCAAGGTAATTAAAGGTGCAGTTGGAGATCTCGGAAAATGCTAACTTTAGCCTGATAGCACTGAAAGCGAATGTCCCACCCTCCTTGCAATCGCCGTCCAAAGCCACGCCCCCTGAACGCACATAAACTCAAAGAGCAGAATACCAGAGACAACATTAAATTACTACAATAGGCTACATCAACGGTCCAGTTCAAAGCAAACATATATGTTCCATACAAAGGGCATTAAAGTGTGCTAGACGTGAATTTAAATGGTATTTATTTACAGAGGTATATTATGTCACACTTCTCTATTAAGTTTCGTCTGTGTGTGAAGATGCTGCGCAGCGCAATCCGTGAATGAATGTTCCGAAGTGAAGTAAACTTCAACGGATTTCCCCTGCTCAGGGAGTAGGGAGCAATGAACACTGTGTAGGGAGCATGTCAATCGGAACACTCATGCAGGTAGCTCTCTTCTAACGAGCTGGTTATCTGAATCGGGTGTGTTAACTAAGCCAGACATGCAAAATATGCAGAGCGGGGAGCGAGAGGACTGGGATTGGGAACTGCTGGGCTACATCATGTGTCATTCACCGGTGAGAAAACTTTATAGCACAGTTAGTAAAAGTACTACAATACCAGGAAGGAAGATCGGGTTGTTGATGTTTGCCTGCCATTCTCGCTCTGTCTGCAATAGCGTACGTGAACGCGCTGATGACGTATCGTGTCTGCGCGAACAGGGTGCGCAGAGGTATGCAAATACATACGTTGACAGGCAGGTAGGAGAGAAAATTAAAACGCTCGGACCGAGCGTTTTGATTGGACGAACATTTCTTGGCCCTACACCTTCCACAGAATATATAAATACAGATAAATACATTTAGACCACTTAACTTAATGATTGCTATCAGGATGTGAAGAGACTTTCAACCAGAATAACAAAAAATGTTTCTGAAGACAATCACCTATGACACCTTTAAGGACTTTCGCCAGATTTAGCCACCGCGGTGTAACTGTGCTACCCGTTTAATGTTCAAGAGCTGTTTTCATGTTTTCTAGCGCGGAAAAAAAAAACTTCTGTCTGCTATAGTGTTGCCGACTCGTTTGGTCGCGTCGAATTAACAACTAATTTTGAACTAATTTCTTCGCAAAATGATTCACTTTTTCGAAGCCCTCGAAACCCCACACGCTGGTCAGTACGGTGTAAATACAACGAAAACTTAGCCTAAACATTAATAAAAAAAAACATCTTTTACAAACCAATTGGAAATGTTTTTTGAGCGTGTAATTTATTAAAAGCAATTAACGCATCATCTAATAACATTAAATATGAAATGTCTGTAGGCGATTGTTACTTTATTAATTTGTATGGGTTATTTTGTTTGTTCTATGTTTTAGGTCAATCAGGCCAAACTAATAACTACAACTTTTACTTTTTATTACACAAATCACTAAAAATGTATACAAATTTAAAAAATTGATCTGAGATCAGGAAAAAAAAAAAAAAAAAAAAAAGCATGGGTCATGGTACATATAGGCCTAGTTGTGTTCAAATAAAAAGTTCAAATAAATAGCAGTGTGTTAATGTATAAAGTGCAATTTTTTTAAAGCTTTTATTTCCATATTTTAAGTGTAATGGAAACATAACACATGCACTCCCAAATGAAAGCATTATCAAGTCTGCATTATTCTTTGACAGGAAGCAAAGAAAATGTATTAATATGGTCAAAAAAAGATTTAGGAATGTTTAGTTGCATAGCCATTTTTTATAACTGTTGTGCATCTACATTGCATTGCATCAGCCAACTTCTGACACCTAACTACATCCTACAGTTCCTGTGAATTTTTGGGTTTTTGCTTAAGAAACTGCATTTTTAAGGCCAGGGGATTGAGCTGGCCACTCCATTACCTCAATCCTTTTTGTCTGAAACCAAGATGTTGCTTGCTTCCTCATGAGTTTGGGGTCATTGTCTTGTTGAAACACCCATTTCAGGGGGATTTCCTCTTCAGCACAGGGCAACAACATAATATATTCAAATATTCAAGTATTTTGATTCAAACAGATCCATGACCATGATCCCTGGTACACGACAAAAACAATTCATCCAAATACCCACTGATATTCAGAAAGTTGTTTTATTTGAAACTGAAAAGGTAAAGAGAGGCAACCCTACAAACACAATGTGAGGATTCACGATTCATTTGATGTATTTGATCCACAAAGGTTTCAAATCGTTTGCTCTGATACTCCTTTCTCTTGCATTCAAAGCAAACAACAGTGTATGTGAGCGTGATCAAACATCTCTCACCCAAAAATACACAATACAGTCAAAATGAAACATGCAACCCTGAACACGAACAAGTGCGTGCAAAACACTCCGCTCAGTCCACATACAGTTTAAGGTGAAAAATAAACATATGTACACACAAATATCATAATTTCTTAGATATCCCTTATTTAATACAAAGCATACAGCAAATAAACTATGCAGAGGTCTAAATGTGTGCTGCTGTGTGGATGGAGGACTTGTTGTGGATAATTTCTTTTTATGAAGGGAGAAATATACATCAAACTAAGAATCACTTCCAAGTAATCATTAAACCCTTCATTAACAAATGCAAACTGAAATTAAGGAATCTGTTTGCAACTATTTACACACAAATACACTAAGGAAACCAGTCCTGTGTGCTTTAGTGCTGATGATGCCCACTTGATGCATCTCAGCATTCCAATCTCAGTATGGAAAAGCTCAAATTTCAGCCAAAAAAATAAAAAATACAAACCATTTAAGATAAACCCAAGTTATATGTCTATTGAAAAACAAGCTGTTTTCAAAGCATAATACAACATGTGGAACCGGCAGGCAAATGTAGAAATTCAACTGTATAGAAATAGCACGCTCTAACAGAGACGCCCCCTTCCAAATCTGTTAGATCAAAGCATATAGTCTCTATTCAAGGGGTGTATAATAACTGGAGAAGAGTCCCAGCGCCGGGTCCCAAAGCTTCAAGTGACATTACACCAAACGCTCTATTTGGCTCCCATTGGACAACGTGGCAATGACATCAGCATCTTCTCCTCTCTATGCTCGCAGCCAATCAGAGGAGTTGGAGGTGGTGTCAGGAGGGCGGCTGATCGGGTGTCTCAGTGGTTTGGGGACACGACGTAACGACTGGTACTGCCGGGACCCTGGTATCTTTCTCTGGCGTGTTTCTCACAGAACATTTTGTCCTCCACCCAGAAGTGGCCACGCATCTTTAGGTTGAGCCCGCACTCTGTACAGGTGTAGCATTCTGGGTGACGGAAGCAATCATCTGTGATCCTCACGGCCTGAGTGCTGGAAGAGGAAGGAGAAATAGAACTGTTAATGTCACCGAACACAACAGCTGTTTCAAAAACTAGTGAGCTACTCTATCTTCTAAAGGCTGGAATACACTACACAGCTATATTATTTATTATATTATTTTATATTATTTTATTTTATTTTATATATATATATATATATATATATATATATAAGGTTTTAGTGCCGTCCATTGCTATTGTGCAAAGAGAGCTCCATTTATAATCACTAAAAAGCTGTCACTCATCTTAGTTCATCGCAATCTCACAAAGTTACGTTATAATCAGTGAAGTTCTCTACCATGCACAATGACTCTCTTATTTACATCACGTCTACACTGTTATAATGAGATGATTCGTGCTGAACACAACACCTAAACAAAAACTCTGGCGATCTGAGCAGTGAGTGGACTCTAATTTAAATGCCTCTGATTGGCTACACTGCTCAACGCTGCAAAAACACGTTGAAATAGAAACCGATCTCCAGAGTGCAAAGTATAACGCACTGGATATTTTGCCAAATCTGCAATGAAATGCCATTACAGCTTTAACTGAGGATGCTATAGATCTAACAACATAGTTGTTCTTAAGCACAAAAACAGAGCACACAAATTTTAGGTACAATAGTTTTTTTTTTTTTTTTATGTGGGCTTGTCCATTTCCCCCCACCCCCCACCGAGGTCATCATAACACATTCTATGCTAAATTAGTATCTAAATCTATGAACTAGCTTTGTGCAGTGACTAAAACTAATCATACATCTCTTTTAGTTGAGTTTCCGTCTAATTCTGTTCAATCTGTCAAACAACTTCATGAGGTGCATTTTGGGATACTAGTACAGCAAATTAGATAGTGGTCAAAAGGTGGTAACTTTTGGAATAGTGTTCTGGATGGGAATGCATCTAAGGTGCCTTAAAATGCTATCTAGGTAGGCAGTTCACTAGGTTTTGAAACAGCTGGTTTGGAGAAGGATTTGTCAAAACAGACACACCCTTAAGTGTTTATCTCACCTAATGAAGGTGTTGATGTGTAATTCTCACAGGATAATATAATACGAATGAATACCCACTGAGATGATTTCGTCTCAATAGTACTCAATCATCAAATTAAGTAAATGCGAAGAGATGATGAGATGACTCTTCCCTAAAGGCTAAACATCACACAACACTTTCATCAAGTTACCAGCTCATTAACTTATTATGCAATCCCAGCATGCCTGTGCAGAGGAACATACAGTGGAGTGTGTGCAGAAACTGAGGGATTGTGGTGTTTTATCTTACACAATACTGGTGCCGCATTTTTCACAGGTGTGGTATTTCTGCACACCAGAAACAGAGGACGTGGGCTTGGAGGGGCTTGGAGACAACTTGCTTGGAAACCGGATGGTGGCCTCTGTGAAAAAGAAACCACATACCAAAAAATAAAACATTCAGCGCCTGAAGCAACATCCTTTTGCTTCCACCCCCACACTCATCGTCTGTCCACAGCCCACCTTCACCTTTCTCATGTATGTTTAATGTTCTTTAAGATGCTAGTATGTGCTTAATATTTTAGCACAGTCTCCTGCCCTCTGACAACCGAAAGTGGACCAGACTTTACCCTCTGTCTGAAAAACCTTTTTGTGAGACATGAGGTCTCACCTTTCTCATCAGCCTCCAGCACCTCCTGCAGCATCTTGAAGGTGTTAGACTGGCGAGGAGCCGCGCGGGATTCTTTGTTCTCCTGAATCATCTTGTACACCTCTGAGTCTCTGTCAAACTTCTGCATGGCAAAGTCCGAACTGAAAAAGAGGGAAAGAGTTCATTAAATTTGACACCACCTGAAAAACCAGCACTCGTGGAACAAAACACAGTTTAAAAGTGATGAATGGCTTCAGTTAATCCATCTCTGGTTTATGTTAAAAAAATATATACCCACACTACAGTAATATTATAGTGGGATCAGTCCTGATTTTATAGCACAAAAAGAGATATGATTACAGATGCCTTTAAGGCAAAAGTAAAAAATACTTTGTGAAATGAGATGTTTGAATAGCCTTATGCTCTCATGGCAACTTCTAATTATGGATAATGTCTGCTATGCTACTTTAGTATATGTGACCCTGGACCACAAAACCAGTCTTAAGTCACTGGGGTATATTTGTAGCAATAGCCAAAAATACATTGTATGGGTCAAAATTATCGATTTTTCTTTTATGCCAAAAATCATTAGGACATTAAGTAAAGATCAAGTTCCATGAAGATATTTTGTAAATTTCCTACTGTAATCATATTAAAACTTAATTTTTGATTAGTAATATGCATTACTAAGAACTTCATTTGGACAACTTTAAAGGCGATTTTCTCAATATTTAGATTTTTTTGATTAAAAATGTTCTGACAGAAGCAGCAGCATCTGTTGAAATGCGTACCTGCGTCGAGGGGAAATGGGCACCTCTCGTTCGATGGGGCTGTGTGGAGAGTATCGTCCAGGTGGAGTTGGAGTCCGACTGGACACAGAGTTACTGCGGAAATCCATGGAAGAGATCTCCTACAGAACACACAAAACACAGCACATCAGCTTCAGTGTGACAGAATAATGCAGTCTGCAATGTTAGCCTTATCAACCCTAAGTATGTGTGTGTGTGCTCAGCAGATGTTTGAAAAATCCCAGGACCTTCACACTGTCTCATACCCCACGCTGAGGCACCTGCAGTTGCTTAGAGATGTCTGGGGTTGAGCAACCTTGTGTTGCATTTGTGTGTGAGCACAGTCCAAAGGCCAGAAATACTACCACCCTTGGATTTTTTTAAATAATGGAAAAAACAAAACAAAAAAACAGATATTACCAAGACATATGGAGTGCAATGTGTAACCAGCATCAGAAAGTGGATTTCATCATGAGTAGAACATTCAGCAGGACAAATGATCTTTAAAAAACAGGAGTGATTGAAAATAAAATGCTAGACTGTTTTTAAGTGGCCAGCAATCAATCCAGATCTATATTCCATTGAAAACCAATGCAGAATATTCCAGCTCATACCAGAACAGAGTGACAGTTTGAATATCAGGAAAGCCATTTCAAGTTGTGATGAAACAGAAGCACAACAGAACTTTTCTTCAGTATTGTGACGTACATCCGAGAGAACACTTTTTTGACACTTTTCATTCCTGTTCTGTACACCATTAAATTTAAATGATTTGTTGGGGACCAAAATGCATGTTTATAGCATTTGTAATGTTTGTAAATGCAACTGTTTCTTCCCTCTCTCAACAATTCAGTTTTGACCTGTGTGACCTATAATGTTTACTGTATGTGTACTGTACACATTTACTGTACTGTATGTCTGTGACTATACACAAGATCAAAAAAGAGAGAAATGTAAATCAATAACAACATGCATTAAGAAAATAGGTGAATTTTCACGTCATGTCAACTTTAATAAGAATTTTACATCAAAATGTGAGCTTAGCATTATAGGTGCCATTACCAAATCAGTATATAATCAATTTATTTCAGAAGCAATGTTAGCAAATCTATAATATTTAACATAACATTAATATTTTACCTTCAATACCAAGCATAATACCAAAAGTCTACACCTAGAATCACACTATAACAAAATCCACAATGTCTGATGACAATATCCCTATTCCAGGATAATAAAAAAAAAACGCTCCTGATTAGAAAATAAGAAGATCCCACACATATGAAAAAACAATATTTACTTGTACAGAATGCTCTGGAAAATGCGGCATTAGCTGATAAGAAAAAAGAAATAAATACAAGGGTCAAATTCAATCAGATCTGAGAGAGACAGACTTTGTACAGACAAATTCCCCTGGGTTCCCTCATGTAACATGGTTTGATAAACTTTTAAATGACTTCCAAAAATAATAAACGTGGACAAAGACAGGGAGACAAAGACAACAGGGAGGAGAAAGCGATTGTTAGATGCTTAGACTATGAGACACACTCCCAACACCTCATGGCTTTCCTCATACATCAGGACAAAACTAGATGAAAAACCGATTCCTAATTCTGCCTAAAGCTGGAAGTATGCAGATCTGTCATCATCTCAGCTGCTCTGAGTGTCCAGATTATCTTTGACTGTGATCTTAGCAGGATTCTTGGCCACAGAGACAATGAATACAATCAATTTCACATTCATTCTACAATTACATGAGGAGAAGCTGTGCGGAGAGTGTTTCGTACCGGTCTTGGGAGTTCCTGATGGGTGTGCATATCTGCTGGAGCTGCTGGGAAAGAGATGAGAGTAATGGAGAAGGCATGCGAACAGATGTTTGGCCCTAATGCTGATGAATGTTGTCCTGGGCAGCTCTTCTGACACCAGCTGAACTAAATAGAGGAGTCTGTTCCCAGGCCAGCTCCAAATGACAACTTCCACCTGGGGCTTTTTGGCTCCAATCAATCAAATTTCACAAAAGTGCAGCCAAGAGCATTTCCGCCCACTTGAAGCAATTATCAGCTGCTGTGATGATCAGTTTCACTGCTGGAAAAAATTTGGCGGTAAACACTCGAGCAAACTCAACTGGGAATGTTACAAATTCACATTCAAAAGTTCCCTAAACACATTTTGCATTTATTATGAATAGGGATGAGTGGGGTGTGTCACTTTCTGTCAGCTCTTGTCAAGTCATGGGGAACGTTATATTTTAAATAAAAATGAACAAATAGAGGGACAGAAAAAAAAAATCTATGTATTAATCTACAACACCACTCAAGTCCTATTTGCAGCACATTATTTGCATTTCCATATGCAGCCAGAAAAAGAGCATTATATTTCAGTATGGTGAAACAACTTGTGTAATAAAATATTTTGTAATTAACATTGTTTACAATGAATGCCACTGTGTTTTACTGTACATTTTTGTTCTTAATATTTTTACCTAGGTGATGGGTTATTTTTTTTTAACCCAAATGCTGGGTTCAGCTTGTTGGGTCATTTTATTGGGTTATTTTTAATATGTTTACCCAGGCACTGGGTCATTTTAACGCCGAGTTATTTTTCTACCTAACCGCTGGGTCGAGCTTTGCTCCGGTGAAACTTCCCAACAACGCAGCTGCTGAGAGCATGGGTTTTTTAAGTCCACAGGAGAGAGCGGTTCTCAGTACTGCTGCCGCGGATTTGGTGCACTCTTTCGGAGAAATAAACGTTTGTATACATCGTTTCATTTATAAAGTCTTTAATGTGGTATAAATTATATTATTTTACGCAACGCAATATAAGGACGAGATGTCAGCAGCGGTCGTCGTTTCGCGCTGGAAACGCCTTTGCCTTGCATAACATAAATGGATTTTGTATGTGTAATTTGATGTTAAAATATGTTCTCTAATTTCAGTACTGTTTGTTTTTGGGCAGGTTTTGGAGTCAGTCACGCCGTCTCTCAGCTACGAGTGAAACGCGAGGCCGCGGTCTAAAGTTCGCAGTTCCCCTGCGAACAGCAGCCCTTCACCGGCTCAGATTTCGGCGACACACCGGCACGAGGATTAGCTCTATTTCGGTAAAAAGCGATTAAAATGCTACTTATAAATATGCCTTTTCTATTTCTAAAATGCTTGTTAAACGAGTTTAAATGTATGTAATATTCTAAACTATGCATTCACCCAAATAAATTCATTTGTCTTGTATTTTGTCCATGAGTGTTCTTGCTTCATAATAAATGTTCATCTTTTGATTATTGCTGTTGCCTCTAGTAATTGTGTCTGATTTTTTTTTTTTTTTTTTTTTTTTAATTTCCAGCCCATTTTAAGCCAGCAATATAATATTTTTTAAACAATAGATGACTTAAACAACCCAGCATGGTGGGTAAAAACGTTTAACCCAACCAGCTGAGTCAAAATAACCCAGCATGTGTTCTGTCCACTATTTACCCAGCGCTGGGTTGCCAAATAACCCAAGTTGGGTTGTTTTTAACCCAGCATTTTTTAAGAGTGTATCATTAAATTTAAATGATTTGTTGTGAAGCGAGGGGAAAACGTGTTTATAGCATTTGTAATGATTGTAAACGCAACAACTATTTTTTCCCTCTCTCAACAATGCAATTTTGACCTGATATGACTTATTTGTACTGTGAACTTCATTAAAAATGACCGCACAAAAAAAAAAAAACTAGACATTTCTAATGTTGTTTAGATTGTGTCTTTAAAGGTGTTAAATATTGTGCAGTGATTTTTAGCAAAGTTTGCTTTTACAACGGACATTTAAAAAAAAACTGCATATATATATATATATATATATATATATATATATATATATATATATAAAAATTAAAAAAAAAAAAAAAACAAATCGACAGGCAGTTGTATATGAGCCCTTTCTAAATATTTATTAGCATGACAAACTGTGTAACCCTTTCTACTTTTACAAAGAGGAGGAGAAAAAGGAGGGAAGGAGAGGCATAGAGGTGTATGTTAAGAATCCGGCCACTAGGGGGAGTCAGACACAAAGTAAAGATCAGTCTTATGAAGGAGAACACAGTGCTGACATCCTTTAATGTTTCCTGAAGCATTGTTATGATTTTTATGAGTAACTTACTCACTGCTCTCAACTTAGTTCTGAGGCAAAATATGGACCAGTTTATTTGGATAACTTGTAAGAAGGAAAGTGCAAATTTTCCCTTAATCCAAACAAAAGTTTCCTGTAGTCTAAACTTGTGCTGGATGGCAGTGATGGCATCCAGGCTTTCAAAAGAACTTCATGGAAAGTTCACAAGTACTTACATTTCTATGTCCATAGTTTGGGAAATGCTTTCACACTGTATTGCTTTCTACTCAGGATTTTATGATTTTAACAATTTTTTGTGACTTTATTCATTTCAGTGTATGCTCATAAGTCTTAATTGGTCCAAGGAGACAGGACAAGTACACCGTTTTTTTCTTTTTTTAAATGATCAAACTTACAATCTTTACCAGGTATATAATAAAACAGACTCGCACTGAAATTGGGATTTGATCACAGAAAGAGGTTAAAACAGTCTGAATATTTAACATCATGGTGCAAACACCAGTAACACACAGTTAAATTCTTAATATTATTGCCCATCAGCCCTATCTGTTTGTTTCTTCCTTATTGCATAATTTCAAATTCGTCATCTGTGATTAGTTAGCAATCAGATTAACCATATTCAATTGATCAAATCTACCCTAAATCAAATGAGTCCACCTATTTGAAATCAAGCAAATCGATGTTGCCATTTCTTAACCCAAACGGACAAGCCTGGCATTCAGAAAGGGAGTTTCCCCTCACACACACCCAGGCACAAATCTCTGGCCATGGACAGTGCCAAGGGCTTCTCCATCACAAACCGGCACAGGCTAAGGGTAAACTAGTCCAGTGTGTTGATGTAGGACTGCTACGAGGAAATGGACAAACGATTTAACACTCAAGTTAAAAAAAGAAGTGGTGCTCAGATTCCCATGGCAAAACACACCACCATGATGCTGGAGGGGTTGCCAGGGTGTTGCTATGCAGTTGTCAAGCAGTTATGAATGGGTTTGTAGCATGTTGCCACAACATATGTAGAAGGTTTTTAGACTGTTCATAGGCCATTCTGATGCCTAGATATGACTCTTCAGTGTACACTGTTTCTCCCCATTTTTGGCATCAGCCAAATGATAAATTTAGGTTTAACTGGCTAAAAAAAAAAAAAAAAAAAAAAAAACAAACAACAACAGCACACTTGTTACTTAGGGGTTAGAGGTTCAAAAATCCCTCACAAACGAGACAAACCACAAATCCAGGTGACAAATGTAAAATAAAAGTAACAAATTCTGGAAAAAATGGAACTGTAAAAGGTATTAAACCAGCACAATTTCATTTTATGCAAACACTTAATCTTAAATAAAACAACCCTTCATAAATACACCATGATTTTATATAATAAACAAATGAACAGTATAATCTGTCCCACCACAATTTCATAATGAACAAACTATTTTTACACTTCTCCCAATAACATAAACGATCTCCAATGTTGTGTTTCGCATCAATGCTTTGGCAAAGCATCTGTCAGTCGAAATAAAATTCGAAATCCAAAGTTCTGTCATGAAAATCTAGACAGTGCAGGTTTTCACTAAATCTGACAATGGCATCATTATCACATGGTCCAGCTGATTGATGTTTTTAACTTTAAAAATGTACACATTTTTCAAAAATCCTGTAGGAAACACTGGGGAGAAGGAGCAATCAACCTTCAGTTTGGATAAAGTGTGAAAGCACCCTAAAACAGTGAACCTCAAATATATTGCAAAATGGTTACAAAAACAGTCCATAGGGAACGCAGTCAAAATCCAGTGATGGGACACTTCACACATGCCCGCCATAACTGACTGATGGGAGGAAAGCTGAAAAAACTTGGATCTGGTGAAAAGAGGAAGAATTTTCCAAGCCTTAGGTAGATGTAGATGACAAGATTACCCCCCAAACACAGTGTTAGACACAAATGAGCCGCTCAGGGCCTGCAGCGCTAACTCACTGAGCTGGCAAAACTTCTAGACGCAGTACCCATCAACAGCACGCAGTTAAGATCTAGACAAGCTCGCCAGGAATGCTGTTGAACCCAAACAAGAGCAAAATGGGAGAAACAAACAGTCTCAGACATGGGGGCTAAAGGAAGAGAAGGTAAACGGCTTCTGCCATTCCTTTAATTGACTTGAAATCGACCTTGTCTGTCCGGTGACCAATGAAACTCAGTGTAAATCCGAAAACAGGTCAATCGCTTTTGCGCTTGACCATTTATAGCGTTGGTGAAGTGTTGTTCTACTGGGGAAGGGGTGCATTCCCTTCTTGCCCTGTGTGTGTGTGAGGATGTGAGCTGTGTTTGTGTTGGACTGAGCTTATGAGAAGGAAAGGAAGTCGATGTGCAATCACAGGCTTTTCCTCAAAGCCCAAACACACACATACTCAAGTCTTTCCTCTGGCTGGCACAGGTCACTGCGGCTGATTAGCTTTCATCTGTACCGTAATCAAGACCTCTAAACATCCTCGGGACAGCACTGTGCATACACAAACATTCACACACACCAGACTATCTACAAGACCAAGCTTTCTACCAAGACCACTTTAGATTTAAAAGTGGTGAACGCACAGATTGGCTGCTTGTGACAACTCAAAATGGTGATGCTTAGCTCAAGAATATTTATAAGGTCATGCACAAATAATTTTACAAATCAGAACTCTACAAAAATCATGTAGTCAACAATGGTAACCTATAAACCTTAGGCGTTTTTTTATTATTATTATTATTTTTCCTGAGGTGAAGAACGTGTCAATTTGCGTCATTTTTTCCATATAGCTTCATTTTTTCATTTTTGTCTAATACCATGTTACCACAGTAACCAGTGTCTTAAATGTAGAAAAATAGCCATATACCTAAAAATAACTGTGGTAACTAAGGTGTTTTGATGAAAACTATGGTTACCGTACCAATTTTTTCATGTTAATTTAAAGAACATGTAGGCCTGAAGGTGACTAAGATATCATGTTTCTTCTGATAAAATAGTTTTTGAGCAAAAGATTGCACTTGCCGCAGAGTTTGTCCTTTTTTAAAAATCGGCTTCAATTAGTCCTGCTATCAGTAGTGCATCATGGGAGTGCATGGGAATGTAAAAATATAAAACTTTTTTTTATTTTTCTGATAGTGCAAGTAACGTTTGGGACATGCATTTACATTTGATTAAATAATAATAATAATAATAAATAATAATAATAATAATAATAAACGGTGAGGACTTTGCCTCATTTCAGAAAACCACTGATTTACATTACATTTTCATACCGAATTCAATATATATTTTTTGATTTCTATTTTTTCCTTCCTTTTGTCTGTCTATTTATTTTATAAAACATTTCAGGCTGGTCCAGCTAATGTGCCTAAGAATTATAGGGGACAAAAGGACAGGCCTTGTTGCAATGAAAAAGATGTTTGGCTCTTTTTTTTTTTTAACTGAAAGGTGGGACTTACTTGCATACAGGTGCTATATTGAGTTTTACAATTTCTCTTATTTTTCTGTGAAAAATAATATCTCCTTCTTATACAGTCTCTGCTTTTTCCTTTCAAAAATATGCACACAATTGCCTGTGATGGTTTCATTACCCAAAGCTACTCACTGTGTGAGTGTTTTTTTTATAGTGACATGCCACGGGTTTGTTTAGGATAATAATGTAAAAACCGCACTCATGGTGCCAGGGATTTTGATTTAGCAATCTTCGCGGCACAAGGCATGCATGATGATCACACGCAAGCCATAACAATTCAGTTTGGGGTTTCCTGTCGCATGATTCATTTTGGTGTGGTGCATATGGCATGAATATGTATCAGAGGACGCAGTGCAGCACATGCAGGGGGAAAAATAAACTGAGCACTTTGAGTTTGGGCACCAGGGTCCAATGCGCTCGCTGCAGCCAAACCTTCAGCAGAGCTTTGAGGAGATTTAGAGAGTTCGGTCTAAGAAGTGAAGATCTCTTGGTGTGATCATGATGTAGTCAGCATTTTTCATTTTGAAATATTGAATGGTTTGATTGAAGCAATGCATGGTGGGCGTTTCCTAAAAGCTCTTAGGATTGATCCTACAGACTTTGGTTCACCCGCTCAGATCTTTAACCCTAAGCTGCATCACACTGATCTGAAAAACATGAAAACGAGGAAAACAAGGCCTTTGAGAGCATGACATCACCACCGGCTGCAAGTAACATTTGTTTACCTCAGAGAAAGATCACCACAAGATGAATGGAGAAACAGATCCTGATATAAAGAGGATTTCAGCGTTTATTAATCAGTGCTCGCTGTGGGAACGGGAATATCCCCTACTGACAATGATTAGCAGGGAAAAAAATATATTCATAAATCACTGGTCAAAACAGATGGGAAAATGGGAGCTATAAGATTTCCTGGTTATTTCATTGATCAACAACTTCTGGTTAGGTTTGCCAGAAAATTCCAAAATAGCAAAAGTGAAAAACCATGTGATTATCTGATGAACCTATTCAGTTCGAGTCCATACGCCCTTCTATCTCCTAAAATTAATTCAGACCATCAATAGGCGGATACAAAACGTGACCGTGATCTCATTCAGATGTGTATGATTTGCATGTAAGTGTGGTGCACAGACATGCACATTTACTAAAAGTACATCAGACGCAGACGTTCAGCATGTGTAGACAAACACAGCAGAGACATTGAGAGAGAAAGTTTAAGCATGTGTTTGTGTGTCGCTGCTCCAGACACTGTGACATGGTCCTGACCCAATAGTCACAACATAACGTTAATATTATGTGTAATCATGTAAGGTCAACTATGCAGCTAAAAGGAACATATGTATCAACTCAAAATTAAACCAAAATTCCAACAAATAACCAAAGGAAATGCATCATATATCTGCAACAAATAACATGCAGACATGGTTTGCATGTTTAGTTCGATCTGGGATGGTACATTAGTTGATGCCAGCTGTGCAGGGTAAGGCATCTCACACACTGCTGACCTCAAGGGACTGTTATACACTACAGTTTATCAAATTTAAAAATGTTAATGCAACCTCAAAAACACCCAAAAAGTAGCCATTATACAAACAGATGGGAGACTGACTAGATTTATTCAAGATATAAAAGCCACAATCAGGCGTATATATATATATATATATATATATATATATATTCAGAATTTCATTTTATTAATTTATGTTTTTTTGTTTGTTAAGAAGAAAATTAGCTTTGGTGTTTTCCTATTGTTTTGCTTTCTTGCCGAAGACAATCAAAAAAAACACTTCAAAGGCTGTCTTTTTGGGCAGCATCCATATTACCATAATCATAACCATAAAAAGTGGCATTGCATTTTTTGATGCACCACTTAAAAAAAAAAAACAACAACAACAGTGGAACAGTCTGTTGCATTTATTATACATTTTTGGGGGGGATTTTGATACAAGTTAGAAGATATCTGAGTGAATTTTAAAAGTGTGTTTCTAGACCTGGAAAAGTTATAGAAATTTTTAATGAATACACATTTTTCTAAATAATGTCAAACTCTACTTTTTTGGGAGAGAGGGTAGAAACTGCTATTTGTAAGCAAAAACATTTTAAAATCACAAATGACTAGAAACTTCATGTAAAAATTTTGGTAATAAAAAAAAAAGTGTAAAAATTAAGTTCTTGAATTATGGAATTTTATTATTGGCAATGGTTTTATTTAATTAAAATATTGGGTCTCCTGGTTTCTGTAAATAAAAAAATAAAATAAAAAACAGTTGAAAATAAACAGCTTTGTCATTAAAGCAGGGGCCTGTTTCATAAAACAAGTTTACCAAATAAGCCAGGCTTATTTCAGTTAGTCTGACTTATTGTCAGTTGATTTGGTTCAAAATAAGTCAGACTAACTGAAATAAAGCCTGGCTTATTTGGTAAACTTGTTTTATGAAACAGGCCCCAGAAGTATATCTTTGGAGGCCTTTGAATATAGTCCTGGACTGAGGGCCCTTGGAGTCAAAAAGGTTGAGGGGTTTTGGTACAAGCAAAGTGAGCCTGTGCAGACCTGGACCAATTTTAACCAGAGTTAAATGTGACGGATACGATGTTCAACATTACAGTAGGTGCTGAATTAAGCGCAGGGTTCAAAACACTCAAAACATAGACCACTCTGTAAGTTTTTCCCTAATGTGAAGCTTGTTTTACAGTCTACACATTCAGAAATAAATACCGCCAGGAGACTAAAGCGTCATGCTGTAAACAAGGTGAACCGGGACGTTTGCGTTTGTGTGGCCAGAAACTGTGTTACATGGAAAATCGTCAGGAGAACAATGCCAAGGGCATACTTTCATCTCCTCTGAGAACGCCACAAGGAATTCAGTTTGTTCTTGTGCACACGGTGGTCGTAACCAGCGCTACCTAATAAAGCAGCCTCAGAGTACGTAGCATGCTGGACAATACAAGCACACACTTCTGTTCTAATGAAGAGTGTGAAAGCGGTCCAAGTGTAGCCGGGAATCAAACTCATTAGGCATCTGGTATTCATTAAGACCCTGTTAAAGCTGTGAACCTCATCATGAAGATTATTACAGCCCAAAACCCCCGTCTCCATTTGAATCTAACCCCAGAAAGCGGTAAACTGAGTGACAAAAACAGTCGCCGCTACTTACCATGTTTGACTGTCCTCTCAAATGGGGAGTTAATCTTTTTTCCAGCCATTTTTCTTGTTTTAAGGACTCTTTCATGTATGAAATGCTTCACATGCAAGTCATAGAAGCTTGAAGCATGTTAAATGTCAGTTCAGTGTCGTGACATGTACATTAAAGTGTGTAGATTCAGAACAGAGGGACCTGAAATGGTCCTGAAGGTTGAAATAATACACATTTTGAACGATATAAATGGTAATTCACCATTATCCCAGTGAAAAGAGGGCATGTGTCCAAACAGAGGCAAGATCTCATGTGTGGTCTACTACAGAAGGATGAAGAAGAAAGAAACGACTGAAGAAAAACATCAACTCATTGAATTAAAGCTGAAAGTCTGGCCCAGCGGCTGAGAGAGGCTCTGTATCACTCATGCTAATAGAGATAATGATCTCCATCTAAACCTTTGTCAGCCCTGCTGCCTGACAGAGAAGATGGAGTTTATGGCATAATTAGTGAGCTTTATAAACCACTGCTTGATAGGAGCCACCTGGATGAACCGTGTCTCCTGTTCTCTGTATCACTTTCTGATTCTTTGTTGCTGTTTGTGTCTAACTTCTTTCTTTCAGAAAACTCACTGCCATATTAACTGTTTCTAAGGACATTGTCATGTGGGCCTTATGGGTTAACGTCACAAATACAGTACTTATTTTTCCAAGCACTGAACCTTTCTCCTTGTTTTCTTCCATTCTGATTAAGAGTTACTGATGATCTTTTTTGTCATTATAATCTCTTTATTGTCATTTTGACTGAAGATGGCTTGTTCTTGTTGGTCACTCCCTGAGACAACTGCTTGTGCTTTACCGAATGCACTTTTAGGACTTTTGCTTTTTTAAATAAAACCTAAAACCACTTTTCACAATCTCTGGTTAAATTTGTGTGGACATCCCATCCTCTCAAGTGGAATAAGTGCAATTTATACCGTGGTGGAAAGGACATTTGAAACATATTTTTGGATTAAAATCATAAGAATCCAATGTCTTCTCAAACATTTAGCACAATTAGACAAAATTACAGCTTCATTAAGGGAGAGTATACTTTATTTTCTGTTTTAGGGGTTCCCACCAGTGTTAATTTCGTCAACGAAGACGACGACGAAAAATATTCGTCAACGAACATTTTTTCTGTGACTAAGACGAGACGTTGACGAGCTAAAACTAATATCTGATGATAAAAACTATGACGAAATTTATACCGCGTCTTCGTTAACAAGACGAGACGGGACTAAAATGTTATTTGAGGACTAACGGACATTCGAAATACATCATGTAGGCTAAGTTAACTGTCTTGGCTTCCAAAATGTGGCCTCTGTCATTGGATAAGGGGGCGTTTGCATATCTAGTCTCAGTATGCAGAGTCGCAGTGGATGGATAGGCTACTGAAAACGCCGAACCAGCCATCTGAAACAATGGCCTCAGCACCCGAAGGGTTAGGGCCTGAGTGACCAGACGTCCCGTTTTTCCCGGGAGTCACAATTCGTTGTCGATCAACTTAAAGTTGGTGAAGGCGGGATAGGCGGAATCGCGCTGATAGAAGTGCTCTCTCTCGCGCACGCACGCTCCACTTCTTCAGTTCTCATACAGCGCGCGATCAGTTCTCAGCGCTCAAATACACACACAGCAGTCCACACGTCTATCATGTAGAGTCAGAGTATCTCACGTAAATACAGTCGGTTATGGCTTAAGTGAGCGTAAACAGGTGGGTGAAAACTGAGTGTGTGTCAGTATTACATGCATACCTTCCGTCTTAAATGGACAGTATTCCTAATTATCTGTGTCATCAGTGTTAACGAACAAAAGATGTTAAATAAATGTATACTTGTTAAGTAAACCTACTGTATCTGAAAAATGTGTTTAATTTGTATCTCTATCAAAAAATGAAAATTTATTCCAGTTTTTCCAAATTCAATCCTTGATTCAAATTTCTCATAAGCTTAATTGATTTGGTCTAAAGAGAGAAGAATTGATGACTATTTTTGTTTGAAGACTACATATAAAATAGCTACCAAAATAAATGTTGGTAACTGCAGTTTGACTAAAAGTAATGACTAAAAGTTGACGAAAATGCAATGACTTTTCGTCGACTAAAACTAGACGAAAATGCAATGACTTTTCGTCGACTAAAACTAGACTAAAACTATGAAAGACTCAAATGACTAAAATGTGACTAAGACTATTAAGCATTTTCGTCTCAAGATAAAGACTAAGACTAAATCAAAAATGCCTGCCAAAATTAACACTGGTTCCCACAGTAAAAATTATTTTTCAAAAGCGTAAAATGTTCTCAAATAATCTTTATTTTATTTACAAGAAAATGCCATTTCTTTGTGATTATTTACAATTTCTGAGTGCAAACTTTCAAAGCCATTTTTTTTCTAATGTACAGTATTTCAGTGCTCTCTATTGACCATGAGTGTAGATGGATGTGTTGGATGTGCACACTAATGGACCAAGTGTTGTCTGCGTGTACGTGGATGGTGTGCGGCGACATTTTAGACCGCTCTTATGCCAAAAATTACGTAATGCAGACTGTCTGTAAGCAATCATATACTTTTGGCTTTATAAATGACACACAATTAAAGTGCCTTAAGTTGAGGCCTGACGTTTTCCCAGAAAAATAAGAAAGAGGTTTGAAACAACCCAAGTGAATGTCAGTGATTTTAATTACATATTTTTGGTGATGTGCCTCTATAAAATTTCATTTTGGTTGAATAATATTTGGAGTCTGATGTGAGCAAGAACAAGATTCTTGATTACCTTGAGACCTTGTGAAATGTTTCCACTCTATTCAGGTCTATTCAGTAAAACTGCAATAAAAATCAACAGGCCCCATTTCTGTACAGGCAAAAGCTGCTCCATAAACCCTGGCAGGTTTGGGTCTTTTAAGATCAGTCGCCATGGGAAGGTACAGTGACTCTGATATGGTGATAAACCTCTATAATTATCAATAGCAACTAACTAATAGTCTCTAACACACTTGCCAAGTTCAACACAGAGCCCCCATGTATTTAAGTTCAACCTGAAATAGCATTTTGTCCCTCTGGAGCATTTGAGGAAGTGAGAAAAAGGAAGAGAGGTGGGAGGGGAAGACAAACCAAGCCAAAAATGATTTTAGTCTGCTCTGGAAGAGCAAATCTTCTTAAATCTTCCTCGAGGATCAGTCTAAGAAAGAGAGGAAGCTGACGGGAAAGAGACTTGTTTTGAGGCTGGAACAGCAATGGGCCGTCCGCTGCGGGCCAAGCCTTTATTTGTGTTCTGAGGCAGAGACCGCAAGCGAGCGCTCCAGTGAGCCACACCCCCGAGAGAGTGAACTCCAGCATGCACAAACACGCATGCACACGCAAACACAGTGGATGGTCTGCCATCACCAAGCACTAAATAGAGGAGAGCACACATTTATAAGAGCTGGGTGGAGCAGCCCTGCTCAACTCATTGAGAGAGGGGGGCAAGAAAAGAGAGATAAAAGAAAATGAGCATGCCAGCATTCTGCCACTAAACCGCACTGAGTGAAAATAAATGAGAGACGAGGCTTTAACAGAGGAAATGAGTGTGATATGAATGTAAACATCACATTTTCATAATATTCCTCTGATATTCTTATACTTTCGTTCGCACTGTATTTTATAAAATAAGTCGCATCTGATTTTAAGTTGCTCCAGATCAAAACTGCACTGTTGAGAGGAAAAAATACAGAGATAAGTGACATTTATTTAGAAATAATAGAAAATACAAAAAAAGCATTTACAAACATTAAAGACTATAAACATGTATTTTAGTTCCCCTCACTCCACAACAAGCATGCAATATGGCAGATTAAGTCCTGCTTCTAAATAAAAGAGGCAATTACCATTTGGAAAGTTTTTAAAGCTATTTGGGCATAAGAAAATTGCTTTAGGTTTTTGAGCAATTTATTGATATTAAATATTAATTAAACAATGAACATGTTTATCACTACTTTTAACTTATTTATTGATGTGTGTTTTCAAGTTTTATCAGTTGTATTTAGAATAAAGTAAGGTTCTTGGCATCTATGGTCCCATGAAAAACTTTCAACATCCATGGAAGACTAAAGGTTCTTTCCAGTGGGAGGAAGAAAAAAAAAAAAAAAAAAGTTTCTTTAGATTATTAAAATGTTCTTTACACTAAAGGCGGTCACATACCAGATGCATTGAGTTTAAAGACAGCAGTCAAAAATAGTTAATCTAATCACCAAACATGCAAAAGTTCACTTCAAGAATGAACAAAGTTGCATTGACGAGTTTAAAGAATGGTGTTTGACAAAACAGAGCAAATGGAAAGAGAAACCATGATCTATATTATTATAGCTCTCTATATAAAGCATTCAAACTTTATTAAGAGCCATAGAAACACAAGTGTGCTGAAAGATACACAACACACAATCTTCCATCCTAGGATGGAGTCATTATGTCCATTAACAAAAATGTAAGACAAATATAACGTGATTTTTTAAAAATGCGAATGGCACAGCATGATTTTGAATGGCATTCTGTGTCGCCACAGACAGTCGCCAACTGGTAGCGCCAGTGTGTGTACACAGGGAGCTCTGTGATCATGCGTGGCGAATTGCAGGCTGCTGCGTGAAAAAACACGCATTCTTAAAGGCCACATCTGTACACTCATGAAAAACAACCTGTTCGAATTTTGAAGATGTGGCACAGTGCGGTGCTTCTTATCTGGTGTGCGACTCCCCTAAAAAAAGAAAGGTTCTTTTAGGTTCATTGAAAGGTTCTTTGGGGAGCCAAAAATGGTTCTTCCATGGCATCGCTGTGAAAACTCCCTTTTGGAAGCTTTATTTTTAAGAGTGTATAGGACCTAATGATTCCATGGATGTTAAAGGAACTTTGCCTTTACAGAACAATGCCAATAAAGAAACTTTATTTTTAAGAGTGTAAGTACTGGCTCTGATCTTAAGAATATCATTGATGCATATATTTAAAAGGATACTAAGATTAGACAACTTCAGTGAAGTTAGTTAAATGCTTTTCTTTATACAGTAGCTTATATTGCTGCTATTTCTGTACATAATTATATCAATTTTTAACCACATTAAATTAGCTTGCAGCTTGAAAAGCAGTTTGAGAGCATCTTCCTAAACACGATTCATGCACAGGTACCAGCTTGCTGCATTGCTTATTTATATCTGAACCCTTAAGCCCCTTCACAGGATGAGGCCTGCCACTATGGCAACCCTCAGCAACCACAAAACGGTCGTCACAGGAAACCCAGCTGGGCGATTGGGCACTAATAGCAATGGTGGAGGGAGTGATCCGTTGCCAAAGCCACTCTTAGGTTTGGCTGCACATCCCTCTCCCAAGAGCGGCACGATCACCATGGGCATATCCTAATGGACTGAACACGCTTCTCTCCTCCCACTGTTCTCCTCAATGTGTGTGTGTGTGCAGTAAACATGAATATTCCCAAATGACAGCTCTCGAGGAAGATGAGGATAAGCGTTAGGCTGAGGAGAGATGGTAGAATGTACCTGACATACCAGCCAACAATTTACTGATCGTATGATTAATATTTTATGGTAAAATGTGGACTAAACAACAACTAGTCACTAGATCTGCCAGTGTTTACAAGGTTCATGCCACTTCCTCTATTCTATACCAGAAAGAAAACTTGATATCCTTAAGTACAACTGCATGCTCTGCTTGTTCTCAAAGTTACTGTATGATTTCGGGTTAACCCCAAAATGTAAGGGGACAACAGAAAAAATAAGCCTTTTCACCATTTACAAAACAACAGCAGGTATGTTAGCATGCACTAATTTTCATCAATCAGAATGAATCTAATCCGATTTCAGATTCTCAAAGTTGCGTTTACAGAGTACATGAACTCTAAACTTTTAATTAGGGCTGTCAAGATTCCTGGATTCAATTCGGGTACTCGATTTTAAAAAAATCCTTGACTGCATTTTGCCCGTGTCGAGTAACCAACAAAATACCAGAAGTGGAGCATTCCATGTACGAGAATCCATGAAACGCATTATTAGACCATTTTTTAAGGATTTGAGACATATTAAATCCATTTAAATCATCATAAAGCATAATTCTACTGTGAATAGAATGCGTGTAGGTTACGCACGTGCATCTCAGAGCGGCTCCGTTCACAGTAAATGCTGCTCTACATGAACACTTATTTACACGTGTGTTGCGTCACAAACTCCATCTCTGCATATTGTTGCGAGTTTGGATTTATTATAACATTCATCTGGGAATGCAACATTCATTATCTAATTCATCAGATTTGTAAGGCAAACCATTTATAAACCTATGCAAACACAGGAAAATACATGTACATCTTTTTCAATATGCTACAGTAACTGTTCATCATGATTTCATAAGGAGTTTAAACCCCCACTCTGAGTTCACATGTTTTGATGTCCACATATTCAAGAAATTACAGTGGCTGTCACATTTCTGTCAAAGAAATTTCCAAATATTAAAGATTTAGAGTACATTTGAATTAAATGTTGTTTAGTCAATATTAAACAAGGATTTGATTTTTTTTAAAACAATCATTGGTGCCCTCTATAGGCATTCATTATAATCCATAATGTACATTAGCTCTATTGTTTATAATACACTGACAAACAATTTGCATGCATTACACAATATAATTATCCAATTACTAGATTAATCTTCAGAAAAATCTATCGATTACTCGATTGCCAAAATAATCGTTAGTCACAGTCCTACTTTCAATCCAATTCACATATCTGCATGTACATTACATGCATTCAAAACTAAATGTGTCATCACGGGAGCTACCATGAGTATAATAATTGTTTTTACCTTGGTGACCTATCTAAAAAGAAAGGTGGCATGTGACAAAAGTGCTTTTCTAGCAAATATTGAGTAAATATTCAGTCTCCTCCACTGACCAGTTTGTAAGATCTAAATTAACATACATTAAAACAAAATGTAAAAATACATTTAAATCTACATGAAGCAAACTGTTTGAATGATATGGATTCAGGCAGATTTACTGAATAGAAACAGCTGTTTGTGTGACTGTCACTTGCATCAGACTCGACAGACTTTTTTTTTAAAACAATATGTACTTCACATGCATTTTAAGCTTATTTTGAAAGTGATTAAGTTAGAGTATTTTCAACATTTAGTCCAAAACTCAGACCTACAGTTACACAGCGCCGCTCTGCTCATGTGGGCAGTGTGAACACTGTAACTTGGCAATACAGATGCCAAAATAAATACACAAAATGGGCCTAAGAGTGCTGTAGCTATTATGTTCAAGCTCCTGGAAAACATTTTTCAGCTAGCACAGGAAGTGGATTCAAATGCACTTTGTGCAGTCTTTCAACAGAAAAAAATGAACAGACTTCCTCCATCCTTACAACCCTTCTTCTATGTGTCTCACTCATGTCAATTTCTCATCGTCTATCACCCTCTCACAGAACGATGGAGAAGGCGAAGAGGGAAAGAGAGGAAAAGAGAGAGAAGAGGAGGAGAGGAGACTGGTACAAAGGCCATCTCTGTGCCTGTATGGCTGCCAGGACGCGAGGAGGGAGGAGTGGAGGGTCTGACCAAAACGAGCAGTTTGGAAAGGCAAAAGAGAGAGAGTGAAAATCAGAGACAGCGGGCGGGATGAATAAGCCCTCCTCAGCCCATCTCCACCAGGCTCAGCCACACAAGGACGGGCCTGTGCCTCAGAAGGGCGAGAAAACCAACACCACACACCTCGAATGCTCTGCATCAGAGCCCTTATTGTACACGCCACTTTTCCCAGGATACCCTACACCCCCTGAAGCAGGACTAATGGATATTCCT
The DNA here is from genome assembly GCA_021397915.2 of Tor tambroides. Lineage (NCBI taxonomy): Eukaryota > Metazoa > Chordata > Actinopteri > Cypriniformes > Cyprinidae > Tor > Tor tambroides. Next base: position 75,109 of record JAFVLL020009623.1, on the reverse strand, counting down.
GCTATCTTTTCCTCTCTTAGCTCACTCTCTGGAGACTATAGCTCTACCTGAACCACACTTTACAAAGATCACAGAGGACCATTAAGAGGAAAAAGACCCCCTGCGCCAGGCACAACGGGTGTATAGATGTTTGTGTATACATGAGTATGAATGTGACAGACAGTGTTGTGGAGCAACTAACTAAAAGTAGAGATGCTACCAACCTAAGTTTCTCAGTAGTGTGACAGTAGCTCAGTTGTTTAAAGTAAACTCAAGTGAATTCAGGCATCACAAAAACATAAATGCACAATATGATAATAGATATTCATTGAGATTTGCTCAATTTTATATGTAACAGTGTTTATATGAGTGTTTCCTTTAAAAATAACTTAAGGCCATATATATTTAAAAAGTAACTGGAAAAAATAAATATTCTCAATATTAGCTGATACAGAGAAAATCTCTAATGTGCCCTTTTTACAGGTTCCGATGAGGCATTTTTTTTAAACATATAAAGTTCATTTATAGCACCATACTTTTTTTCTTACCTAGGCATTAAATGATAAATCTCTGACCAACACAGTCAATCTCTTGATAATTTTTCTTCTTTTGTAAAGTCATAGAAAGGTTTCCTTGGATTTTCTGTCATTTGCTATTGAAGGTATATGGGAAAGTTAAGTTATATTTGTTGTGGTTTCTGTTCACAGTGACAGAAGTGTACACAACTATGATGACTTCGGCTTCTTAGAACACTGAAAATGTGAAAAGGGTCAATATTGGTTGATAAGTTAAATGGCATGATATATTATGCATCCCTAAACCTAAGGATTTCAATTCCTTAATGGTTCAGTTACCATTCTTTTAGTACTTTCAGAAATTTTTATTAGTGGCTGCATAAATGAAATCCAAAAATAGTCTCTAATTGTATACTAAAAACACATTATTTTTATTAAATTACTGAGAAAACCTGTAGGTTGTTACATTGCCAGTGAATACCAGTGCAAGATACACTGTCAGAATTTTAGCATGATGTTCCATCCACTTTTGGAGAAAACTTTGAAATATTGAAAACTAAAAATTTATGTTTCCAAAAAAAAAAAAAAAAAAAAAAAATAATTCATTTACATGTTCGTACCCCCTCAAATACAGCTGATTACTACTATTCTAATTTAATATAAATGTGATATAAATCATATAAACAAACTAATATAATTCTGATTTTAATATAAATGTGTTTTATTGTATTTACTGTACTTTAATTTGATCCAGTCACTTTAATGTATTTAAATACATCTTGCATAAATATCTAAATACATTTTTTTAAGTCATCAAGTTTTTGGTTACAAATATTAACTTTCATAGAAGGGTACTGTAGCAGGACTGTAGAATTTAGCTTGTCAGGCTATGGTTTCAAAGTGTCAGGCACAGTGGTTTACATCCATACAAACAACACCTGATGGGTTCTGGGAACATGCATGTACTTGTAAGTAAAAAGAAAACTCATTTTTGAGAACACATTGTGCTTTCCATTAATCTCTATAGCTAAACCACACAAAAAGGAGCAATCATGCCACACAATTCCAAAATAATGTGTGGAAGCTGTCAGAAAGGGCACCACACATACACACGCACATCCTTAAGACGACATCGTGCCAAGACACTCTATGTTAAGTGCTGGAGACGACTAAGAGCAAAAGAATGCAAGCGTTCCCTGCAGAAGAAGAGAGGAAGGAGCAGGACTGAAGGGATTCCAGTTTGAGGATGAAAAACGAGGAGAGAGCTTGAACGGATCTTAAAAGTCCAGCAGAAAAATGTGAGGGAAAGATCCTAACCCTCTCTGGCACCAAAGTGCCTTCTGGGATCTAAAAAAATACCACAATTATACCAGAGTCCCCCATAACAGACCCTCATGACAGACGAACATAAAAGACTCCGAGGCCACTGACAATAAAGAGCAAGCCGACTGTTTATGTGTATGTTTGTGTGTCCAGTGTTTCTGACCACAGACGTGGCAGCAAATCAACTCTACTGCTACACCTCATTGGCTGCTTCCTTGTTCCTGCCTTTCAGCATCATTTAATCCAGAACTTTCCCTTATATATCTAATCAATTGTTTGGCATGGCTAACTTCAGCCTTTCATCCCTGCACTAAAACCATACACTGTAGCGAAACAATCTAAAAAACAGATGCTGCTGAACCCCGTAACATACATGTTAGTAGAGAGAGAGACTGAGAAAAATAAAGAATGAGAAAAAATGTTTTGATTGTGCAGAGAGAGATTGAGAACAGAAGGTGACGACCCTATTTTGGACTGGATTGGTGTCGGCAGTAAATTAACGGGGTTAACTGGGTGGTTGCCTCAGATTTATTAGGAGGCCCAAATCTGGATGTCTGTGGGTCAAAATAATGGCTGAGATATTTCATACTTTAAAAGTGGCATGCAAGTAGGGTGTCTTGAACATGATTGCTATGGCTCCATCTACACCACACTCTCCTTGTACGCACATGTACACTGTGAGAGAATGTATGATTAGGGCTGTACAATAGGGCCAACAAAAATCATATTGCAATTATTTTGTCATATAATGTGGTCTGAACTCTGAGACAAACATCCCATATTCAAAAATAGTACAAAGACAATATCACACTGAAAAAAAAAGCACAAACTACAAACTAAAAAGGAATGCCTTTTGTTTCCAAATCAATGTTTTGCCCACACTGCCATTAAAGTGTTTAATTTTAAAAAAACAATGCAGCACATGACAAGAAAAAACAAAAAGCCCAAAAAACACAAGAAAAAAGACATCACAAGACCAAAAAAAAAAAAAAAACTATGAGTCAAAAGAATGAAACAAAAACACCACAAGCCTAAAAACAACAAACACCACATTACAAAAAAATACAAAAAGCAAACACTATAAACAAAACAACAAAAAGGAAACAAGACAAAAACAAACAAGATAAATAAGACAAAAACAAATGACAAAAGAAAAAACAAAAACAAGACAAAAAAAACAAGATAAGAAAAACAAAACAAAAAGCACACAAGACAAACAAAACAAGGCAAAACAATACAAAAACAAATGAGACAAAAGAATAAAACAAAAACACAAGCCAAAAAATTAAAATAAGACAAGAAAAACAAAACATTCCAAAACAAGGCAAAAAGGAAACAAAAACAAAACAACAAATAAAATAAGACAGAAACAACAAGCAACAAAGCACAAGAAAAAAAAACATAAGTTCAAGTTCATTTATTTATCAAGCACATTTAAAAACAGCCACAAGACTGACCAAAGTGCTGTACATTAAAATCAAACCATAAACACATAAAACAGAGATAATACAACATATAGATTAAAAACCAAAAGGAATGACAGATAGACATTCTTAAAACAAAGTAAAAATCCAGACCATAATACAGTGTAATAAGAATGGGATATTAGTAGGCCAGATCAAACAAGTGTGTTTTTAAAAGTGACTTGAAAATGGATAGGGAAGATGCCACTCTAATCTCAGGCGGCAGATTGTTCCATAACCGAGGCCCAACATAAGACAAAATGAAAATATGGAAAATTGAATTGAATGGTCTTAGACTCAGACTTGAGAGGGACTTCTTTCCATGTCTTCCATGACTTGAGTCCACACTGTTATCATTATGCTGTTAAGGTGTTATGAAGAAATACTTACGAAAGGCATATTACAATTTTAGTTTTATTGTGATTCATTTCAAATGTTGTGTGTAAAAACATCTAAAGAAATGCAGTAACACTTTAGTAAAGGGACCAATTCTAACCAATTCTATTGGCCATTTATTAGTACTTATAAAGCACATATTCTGCATGACCATATTCTACATCCCTAATCCTACCCAATACTTAAACTTAAAGGGATAGTTCACCCAAAAATGAAAATGCTGTCATCATTTACTCACCCTCAAGTAGTTCCAAACCTGTATGAATTTCTTTGTTCTGCCGAACACGAATGAAGATATTTTGAAGAAAGTTTGTAACCAGGCTGTTTTGGGGCACCATTGACTTCCATGGTAGGAAAAAAAAAAAATTATGTGGAAGTCAATGGTGCCCCAGAACTGGTCTGTTTCCCACATTCTTCAGAATATCTTCCTTTATGTTCAGCAGAACAAAGACATTCATACAGGATTGGAACTACTTGAGGGTGAGTAAATGACAGAATTTTCATTTTTGGGTGAACTATCCCTTTAATAACTACCTTAACTACTATTAATAAGCAGCAAATTGTGTTTATTGAGGTAAAAGTAATAGTTAATGGTTTGTTAATTGCGAGAATTGGACCTTAAAATAAATTGTGACCAGAAAAGCAGATCCGCACACTGTACACTCTAAAGCACAAATATCTGCTGAATGTCCTTCTAATATCTGACAGCAACTAGCGTCCGGACATGAGGACAAGTAAATTACAGAATTATCATTTTTGGATGAACTATCCTCTAATTCTTTCTCAATGTCTAGTTTTGCATGGACATTTTCACAGCATATTACATCTATATTGAGATTTTTTGTTGACAAAGGCCAGTGCTCAGTGCCACTATCATTATGTTGACTTCTCCCAGACCTCCCATGAGTTTCGTTCAGAAGCATTCAAACATTGGTCTTTAAAAGGACCGAGCGTTTCTGACAGGGGAATTGGGATGTTATTGAGTTTAATAAGCGGTGTCATGAATGTGTGTTTATTTAACATCCACAGCACTGATAAAACGACTGGAATGTCTTCAGCCATCAAAGGTCCTGTCTGTTTTTTCCTGCTCTGACATCTGCCTTTTAGAAACTTCTGTGGGACTGAGACCGTTACTAAATAGCAGACATATCTCGCAATAACTTTCCCACAACTTGATCTGCTCAATTTTAGCTTTTGGGACAGAATCTGGAGCACTTTCCCTTCAGATTATTGCCTGTTCTTCCATTTTTTTATCCCCCAAGATGCCACAGAGTCAGCGGAGAACAGCAGAGCAGCACTAATAAGTACATAACTCATATAATAATGAAGATCTCGTAGGCAGCGCGCTATAATGATGCTAATAAACCCAAGGTTAAAAGAAGCTACAAGAAAGGTCAACCACACTGTTTCAATGATGTTCTAAATTAACCACTTCCAGGTTGCAATCCCATGAGCGTCAGTATGGAGAGGTGACCTTTTCAAAGTTTATGTACTCACCGCCCGCTATGAAAATATTGGAAATGCTAACCCTTTTATTGCGAACGGTATTAACGGATGGAAATCATAATCTCATTTTCTGAGAGTGCAATCCTGGAGCTCGTTGCGAAGAGGCATCGCAGTTCATTTGTGCCACTGAAAATCTGCTTTTCCCATGAAGTCATATATAGGCATAGACTAAAAGGATTTATGAGCCACATCTCAGGAGCAGAGCAAAGCAATCCTCTTCCGTGAGAAGACTCAGGAACATGAACACACATGGAAGCTCCTCAGATGCATTAGGCAGAACTAACATCAATGTTCCGCTGCAGATCCCATCAACACAGACTTACCAGACCTCATCTCTCCAACTTCACTTGCTCATTTTTGACAACCTGTTATATATCCAGTACTGATCACATGGACTATAAAAACTGAACACACACTGAAAAATAAACTTTAAGCAGTCTCATACAATTACAATTTATCTTCCTAGAGAACAGACCAAAAATATTGACAAGTATTTTGTACTTATTTGTATAAGCACATTTTTGAGCACAAAAAAAAAAAAAAAAAACCCTTTTCAGAATGAGAACGTCCCTTTGTCATTAGTAATAAATGCTACTGGCTTGTAAAACATACATTAATAGTACAAGACATCCGATCTTGAAATTGTAAGGCTTAAAAGATAGACTATATCCATAACCCTTGTCCTGTGCTTAAAGTCCTTTACCTAATTTGGTTTTCCTGGTCAAAAATGACTGAGATTTTAAAAAAATTGCTTGTGAATCTCTCCTTATGCTATATGATCATCAAATCTTGGATTCAGTCCTTTGTCAACTTGTTTTCTTTCAGTTAGCAAAGGTTTTGTATTTTGTTTTTGTGAAAAAAAGCATTATTTGTGGACAATTTTGGCAATGTTCACTCAAAGAACTGCGCATAAGCTCTGAATAAAATGTGGCCTACGATCTATCAGTTCCAAAAAGAATTACAAACTTGTGCTAATTGAAATAAAATACATTTTTGTAGGTTATTTTTTACCACAAGTGCAACAAGGTGGGGGGGGGGCAAAAATTGTAAAAAATTATTGATTTTTTGGGAAGCTGTTATACCCTTTTAAGCTCAAGTCCAATGCAATAATATTAGGCAGCGGATATTTGCACTAAGTATAAATAGCAATAGATGCTATTTTCACTAAGTGAAAATAGCATATTTTCTTAGTGATAGATGCTATTTACATTACAAGCAAATAGCTATAGATTCTATTTACACTGTTAAAATAGCAGGATTTTCTGCTATTTATATAACTTATTGCAAATGTTGGCAATTATCTGCACCTCTGTATTGTAGTACATTAAAAAACAGTACGCAATAATAACGTATTGAGTGTAAATTATAATTTTAATTCAAATTATTAAATGGATGCCACATTATTTGGATAATAAAACCCTCCCTACACCTACCCCAACCGATACTTTACTTTCATCTTTTCAATTATTTCCTTCATTTTTATTGAAAATGAATGCCTTACCGATGTGATATGAGATTTGAAAAGGGAGAAGAGGCAAAAAAAAAAAAAAGTTTGACAAAAGGCAAATTCGAACCTGAGTCGATCGCGTCAAGTGACTATGACACGCGCTTTACCATTTACGCCACTGAAGCTGTTGTTGTGCAATAGTCTTTTGTAGTGTTGACCACCAATCACACTTTGGTGGGCGGGGTTAGGGTAAATAGCCTATGCCAACAAGGCAGCTATTTGCACTTAGGGTAAATAGACACTTCGATAATATTAACTAGCATTTTTTGGAAACAAAATCCTCTCTGGGTCAAAATGACAAACACAACATGAGGATGTTGTTGCTTGTTGTGTCATGGTTGGTTCAGACAAAAATGGTTATATCTAGTCACATTGTGTTTGGTTAAGACAGTGTTATTGTCTTTTTCATGACTGATTGAAACCGGGACAAGTAGAAAACTCTGGTTTTTTACAACAAAAGACATCCTGCAATCAGCGCTCCAGATCTCATTTGTGTGAAGGCTACTTGCTATTTAAAACAAGAACAAGCTCTTCAGACTGTGCCGCCCTGACTTCTGTTTCAACAGGTCATACATCAACACAAAAGAACTCCTGTCAAATCATTTCATGGATGCTTTATTGGTTCAGATCTGGTATTTGTTCTTCAGGTTTATATTAAAAGAGTTGTGAGAGTGATTCTACCTGAGAGAGGGGTCGAGACAGTCTGTGACTCTGTACGCTCTTCTCCTCTGAGGACCAGGAATGGAGCTGGAGGCTGAAAAATAAAGAAATATTTAGTTTTAATAAGTGCAGATCATGGGACATTTCTGAACTGGTTTTGAATTCAAGCAAGTTTTGAAGTAAACTACAGTTGACATGAAATAGGTTGCAGACACATGAACTTGAGCCATACAGTTTGAGGATTTTTTTTTTATCGATTCAGATGGCAAGAAGAAATGGACCAAGAAACTCAACAGAAGTAAACATAAGAATGTGAAACTAGACAAGTGTCAAGAGGAAAAGTCATAAATCATGAGCCACAGGCACTTGGCTCTACAATAACTATTGTATAACACACTACCATTCAAAAGTCTGGTGAGTACTTTTTTTTATTAGAGAGAGAGAGAGAGAGAGAGAGAGAGAGAGAGAGAGAGAGAGAGAGGTTGAAAATTCAGCTTTGATCACAGGAATAAATTTAATTTTTAAAAATTATTTAAATAGAAGAGTTATTTTAAATTCTAACAGCATTTCATAATATTACTGTTTTTAGTGTAGTTGACCCAATAAATGAAGCCTCTGTTAGCATAAGAGACTTCTCTCAAAAACTTATTTTCAAAAAAATAATCTTACAGACCCCAAAAGTTTGAACAGTAGTGTACAATACCAGGTTTTTCCAGTAATGTGCGAGATCATCTTACAGGATATAGCTCACTAGTCACATGGATCATTTCTTGTCATTTTTTAAACAATACCAGGGTGAGGGTGAGCAAATGGCAAAAAGTTTTGATTGACTATCCATTTAACTATAGCCATTTAATGATATAATCAAATACCATCTCTTAATAATAAGTAATGGAGTGTTAATACAAATGTACAACATAGATCTTATTTGGGCAGGCTACATCAAAAGAAACAAGTCATTTTCTCAGCATCATGCTGTGCTGTAATACAGGCATCTGGCAAGTTCTGCCTGATTAATCCATAATTTATGAATCTAGTCATAATCCATCACTAAATCTAATCAAATGAGCTTCACCAGCAGTGATATGTGGAATGTGCTGCAGTCAGTCAGAGGTTAGAGATGTTTACACTGTTAAATCTGAGGAGAGTGTCTGTGTGTCTGTGCGTGCGGTTTATGCGGACACAAATTTGTATAATGACATGGGTATTACAAAGTGAAGGTGATTTATGAGAACACTTTTGGTGTCCACATGACCCAAAAGGTTTAAAAATAATTCAGAATGAGTTTTTTTGAAAATCTAAAAATGTAAATGTTTTCTGTAAGGGGTAGGTTAGGTGTGGGGTTGTGTAGGGCAATAAAAAATATGGTATGTACAGTATAAAAACCATTACGCCTATGGAGAGTCCCCGTAAACCATAAAAACCAACATGTGTGTGCACACACATGAGAGGGCTTCAGAACACATAGGAACCCTACAGGAAACCTGGTATAACGAAGAAAAAGTTCTTCACAACGAACATCGAGAGGAGTCCTCAGGCATCTTAACATGCATCCTGTAGAATAACATCAGCTCTAATCAACGTTGCCTTTGTCAGTTGCATGCAAAACCACAGTCTGCAACTTCACCTATTTTGTTGGATCTTACACCTTAAAAATGTTCACCCAAAAATGAAAATTCCTCAATGTCATTCTCAACTTTGCAGAATGTCCAAGCTGCTCTTAGCCATACAATGAAAGTAAATGATGATCAATGTTGTCAAGTTTCCTAAGAATTTTAAGTCAATAATGAATTAAACTTATTGTATGGTTTCAGAAGACTTTTATGGTGCTCCCGGAACTTAAATGCCATGGTCACCAACTGCTTTCATTGTATATAAAAAAGCAGCTTGTGCATTCTGCTCAAAATCTCTTTTTGTTTTCAAAAGAAGAAAAATAAATGTTTGCTAATAGGCTTAATGCTTGGTCAAAGCATTGCCAGCATGCAATCCACACTCTTGCATCAATGTGACAGTAGCAAACCTCAGTAGTAAAGTTGTGCAGTCGTACCTCTTACTGGTGGGTGTGACTCTCCCCCATTTGCGGTCGGGGCTGGATGGCGGCTCAGGTGAATACGGGCCAGGTGACAGAGAGGCTGGGCTGGAGATGGTGTACTCTCTGTAGTTCTGGTTCTCATCTCGACTCACCTGCACAGCCTCCTGCACAACCAGAGGGGAAAAAAAACACATCAATAACAGGTGCTTGAGTTTGAATTGATCATTTCTGATTAAACAACTCTATGGATCAAATAGTCTTTTCACTAGCCTCACCAAAACAAATTATTATTATTATTTTTTTTTTTTTTTTTATTTACAGTGGTGGCCAAAATGATTAGAACACTAGTATTTTCACCAACTAAAAATGGTTTCAAGTCAGTTATTTCTATCTTTTTCTGTAGTGTGTCAGTAGGAAATATCAGTTTACATTTCCAAACATTCATTTTGCCATTAATTGTAATAATCCAGTGAGATGTTTGTTTGCACAAGGAGTCTAACAACAGCCAGTGCTCCACACAGAGGTCTGATCTCATCATCATCCAGTCTGTCTGGACCGACATGAAGAAACAGAACAAACTGAGACAGACTAAATCCAGAAGAACTGTGGCTATGTCTCCAAGATGCTTCAAGAAACCTACCTGCAGAGCTACAGTACTGTTTTAGGCACTTGTGTAAAAATGCTGTACAATGAGGATGCTGTCAAAAATAATGTCATAAATAGATTTTCTTTTCAATAAACTTCTATTAATTAAATTAAATCAACATTTGGTGTGACCATCCTTTGCCTTTAAAGCAGCTTTTTCCCTAGGTGCAGTTGAGCATAGGTTTTTTTAGGCAAAAAAAATAAATAAATAAAATATTTTCCTGCCACACACACACTCTCTCTCATTAAATGCAAATCTTTTCTTTTTCCAACTTAAAGATTTGTGCCTTATTCAAAAGTTCTCACATGGCTGTACAGAAGGACTACGAGACCTGTGGGGCTCACAATCCTTTCGATCACAGTATCTGTTACAACAGAGACCCGTCAGCAGTCCCTTTAGCAATTAAAAGGCAGGAACTCTGTCTGATTTATAACACTCCCAAGTTCCTTTCACATGTCATGGATACAGACGTGCAGAATTATTGTTGTACAGAAAATGAAAAAGTGGGAAATGAAAACTCAAATGTCTTTTGAGCTCAACCTGACAAACTATAAATCATTGATAAGCAGATAGTGGCTCATCTTCTCTTAATGGTTACCAGGCGTGCTCTACTGCAAATCTGAGAAGACAACCAAACACTACGGTTTGGGCCAGCGGTTCAGTAGGGCAGCACACTCACCACAGGCTTGCAACAGCGATAGACTGCAGTTTTGTTGCTTCTTGCAGCAACATTTTGTAAATGAAGATATGCTGCTACTTTAATACTGTAATATCTGCAAGACTTTTTAATGTATTTGAAAGAAACTCACCAAGGCTGCATTTATTTGATCAAAAATACAGTAAAACAAATACTGTGAGATGTTATTACAATTTAAAATAACTTTTTTGCATATTTTTTTAAAAGTAATTTATTCCTATGATGTTAAAGCTGAATTTTCAGCATCATTACTCCAGTCTTCAGTGTCACATGACCCTTCAGAAATCATTCTGATATGCTGATTTGCTGCTCAGGACACATTTACTATTATCAATGTTAAATATAGGTATCAAGTATTGCTTTCTGAAACATTTATTAAAATTATTTTAGTCTTTGCTTCAAACAAGATAAAATGCAGGGTCAGAAAAAAAATCTTAATTCAAAGGGAAAACAAGAAATAAATAAATTCATACAGATTGGAGTGACATGAGGGTGAGTAAATGATGTCAGAACTGTCTTTTTTTGCATGAACTTTCCCTTTAATATTTGCTTTTTTACTGACCTGGAAGCGGCCGACCAGTTGCTCTGTGATTCCATTGGTCTGACCAGGAGTGGGAGGAGCAGGTCTGTGTGGAAAAAGTCAAACATTAGCACAAGACATCTTATTTTAGTATGCATATTAGCATATTCTTCTCCTTGTAACTTTAGTGCACTGTTAATCTGGGTCACTTTCTTTAAGCATGTTTTTATAAACTAGACAAATCTGGCATAAACCAGGAAACGCAAGCATGTTTTAGCAGTCATATAAAGTATGTTGCTTTGATAAAATAGCTGGATAAACCGAAAACTTCCTTCAAAAGAAAATAATTTCTCATATCCTGAAACTTTTCAGCTACCAAGTAAATCTGACAGACTGACACAAGCAGAAAGATCCCGACTGGAATCCCCTCAATACTGCCATTTATTTCCTCCGCTGGAACTGCGCATTGCGATACATTTAACAAAATGCAGAAGGCTGACTGAGCGTTAATGTAAATTGATGAAATCTGACAGAGAAAAGACAACACAGTCTTGTTTAAATACATTAGCAGAACCCCTGACCAGGAAGCAGCACAAGTCTGAAAACGTTTATCTTAGAATTAATCCCTGGCATATGCTTACAGAAAGCTCTTTATAGCTTCATGAGGAAGGAATGCCACACAAGAGCCTGATTCAGAGCTGGTGCTCTACGTCTTCACGATACCTCAAGTCAAACCCAGGAAGGCTTTCCTTTATTCCTCAGGAAGCCGAGATCTCTTTGGGAAACTATTATTTTATTAATACTTTTATATAAACACCCACTGTGCTTGTAGTCTTTCATTTGTATAGGAACAGAGAAAGCTCACCAACTAAGGAAATAGGTTCACTCTGGCCATAAATGTAATCTGGTTTATTTGTTGAACTATTTCCGCTTCAAACTGAACTCAGTGTAGATGTTTGAAACACACACTTCATTAAGAGCGCTTTAAACAATCAGAGACTTGATGTAGGCCTGAGACCTGGATGAGTCTTTTCAAATAAACTCTTTTTCACTGGCGTTAATGAGATGTTTTACTGCAAGGCTTAAGCAGAGCATCCTCCTATCACTGCCAGTAAAAACAAGCCATGAACAGCCCAGGAGGACACATTCATTTTACACTCCCTCTACCTTTTGCTGCTTCTGCTAGCAATTGTTTTATCTCTCTTACTTTGTTTCACTCCATTTCATCCTAATGTCACACTCCCTTTGATTTATTCTTTCTTCCTATTTAGTACGTTCAGTTTTCCCCCTTCATCTTTCTGTCTCTGGCTCAAAGCTGAGGAGGTCTGGAGATGAGCTTTGGATGAGTCTAAATGCAGAAACAGTATTTTGATGTTCGCAGTGATGGTATTTAAAATGGCAAATTAAGAAATGCTACTGTTGGAGAGGGACAGAGTCAGCATAAAGCAGTTACAAATGTCGGCAACACTTTATTTTAAGGTGTCCTTACACAAGTACTTACTATTATAATTACAATCAGTTATGCATAATTACATGCAAGTAACCCTAAGCCAAACCCTAATGCTAACCCTAACCATATAGTATGTAACACGTAGTTAATTAATATTACTCAGTACTTAAACGTATAATTACACTGTAACAAGAAAACCTTAAAATAAAGTGCAACCCAAATGTCTCTGCCAAATTAATTGGTGATTATAAAATATATATTGTATTGTATTATAATATATTCACAAATGAAAACAAAATCGAGAGACAAATTCCACAGAATAAGCACAACCAGAGGTAAAGCTTATCCATGTTATCCTTTGACTTGTGGCTCCTTATTTTTCCCATTACAAGACAGTGGTTGGATGGGCAGAGACAGACAATTAAGGTGAGAACAGGTTGTCTGTACATGGAGCACTAGTAGAATGGGCATAAATTAGCAAATTAGCAGTTGTTCAATGGCTTTAAAACACTTGATGCTTTTTGCACAAGCACTGACATCATTTAGGGTCTAGAATCCACCCAGTATTGTTTGGGCTCAACTATGGCATTATATATATAGTACAACATGAGTTGTGTACGCATACACACACAGTACTGTGCAAAAGTCTTAGGCCAATAGTATTTTCACCAACAAAAAATGGTTTCAAGTCAGTTATTTCTATCTTTTGCTGCAGTGTGTCAGTAGGAAATATCAGTTTACATTTCCAAACATTCATTTTGCTATTAATTGTAATAATCCAGTGAGATGTTTGTTTGCACAAGGAGTCTGACAACAGCCAGTGCTCCACACAGAGATCTGAAATGACATGAAGAAACAGAACCAACTGAGACAGACTAAAAGTGCACCTAGGGCAAAAGCTGCTTTAAATGCAAAGGGTGGTCACATCAAATGTTGATTTGATTTAGTTAATAGAAGTTACCTGATGAATAAAATCTATTTATGACATTATTTTTGAAAGCATTCTCACTTTACTGCATTTTTACACAAGTGTCTAAAATTTTTAACAGTACTGTAGCTTTGCAGGTAGGTTTCTTGAAGCATCTTGGAGACGTTGCCACAGTTCTTCTGGATTTAGTCCGTCTCAGTTTTTTCTGTTTATTTATGTCATTCCAGATGGACAGGATGAAGGTGAGATCAGATCTCCAAGTAATTAAATAGGGTTGAATGTTAGGTATGTTAACAATAATTTTTCATTGTTTAAATGATTCAAAGCTGAAAGAATGAGTAATTTCTATACCATTTGCATCACTAGCAAAAAAGGTGATTGTTTCAGACCGTTTTCTAGACAACCCCACATTTCTCTGGCAGGCAAGTCCTGAGCCAATATTTGAGTCAGTGAATGCAAATCCAGTATTGGAGGTTAATTGCGTATAAAATAGACACAATTAATTATCTTTGAGACTACTGACAGCCATCTGCTACAAACTCAAGCTAAAATGTTTTTATGACACAATCTGGTTGTAATGTCGGTTTTTATTTGGAGATAATCCAAGAACTAATAATTAATTCAGTAAACTGAATACTTTACAAATGAAAGGTACTTGGTCTAATTTGATTATTTTCTGTACTTGGAGCTTGATGGATGCAAACCAAAAGTCTAGATTGCCTATAACAAAAACACCTGCTTTTCATTGTGTAACACTGTAAAGTTAAATACAAGAGACTCAAAGCAGTGATGCATTATAAATTGAAGTTGTGGTACAGAGCAGATACGTGCAAATCTGTGACAGCATGACTAAACATCAAACAGCTTCCAAAAACAGCTTCAATTATAATCAGCACAGTCCATCTACACTAGTATCCATGGTTTCAGAATTTTTAAAATTACATCACGGACATAATGAGTTAAAAATAGCATAGGAGACTTTCTATGTTGATGCACATCTATACTACAGACACATGCAGTGATACCAGCCCTATCGTTCTGTCAAACAATACTGTTGAGCTCCCAGATAAGATCAAACCAGAAAATAAAAATCCTGTTCCAAACTGCTTTCAGTCTGGTCGATACTCAAATACCTCACTCAGAAAACTTGAGGAAATAATGTTTAAACAGTGAGGCACTTCTAAACTGACGTCATTGCGCTGTGTGCCCCTTTTAGTCCTCAATAAGGTCATCTGCAAAGACCGATTGTGGACACGAGCCTCAGCTGAAGGTTTAGTGTGATATTGCAGAGGAGGACTACAGTAGTTTGTCTTCAAATGCTCCTCTGAGAAAATCTTCACTTTTGAAGGCAAATGCATGAATTCCTAGCAAAATTCCCTGCAACTTCTTTCTTTTTACAACATGATTTTCAGAGTGACTTCTCATCTTGTGACAGTACACTTTCATTCTCTGGAAGATATTGCATCAGAGCGTCTCAATGCACCACATGTACTGCGGCATTCCAGCCATATTTTCAACTCACTAGAGATTAAATCATTACAAAGTCTACATGAGATCGTCACAGAAAAATGTAGAAATAAAATGAGAAAAGGACAGGAAAAACCATAAAACCACATGAGACGCACATCAAAGGCTCTTCACAAGCTGGAAAGTTCTCACAGGAGCCATTAATGCTCGATGCAAAGCACTGCCAAGAGTTACTGATGACAGCAGAGACAATCTTGAAGACTTCATGATCAGCGTTGGGGAGTAACTAATCAATATTAGCAACGATACTAACTACATTTTTCAAACTTTCAAACAGTGTACAGTAGCATTTGGCATAAAGTTTTTCCAGCAATAGTGTTGTTGCATAAGTAAACACTACATGGCTGTTTTCAATATCATACTGATTTTGCACATGCAATTTTATTGCCGAGAAAACTGATAAATCAAACACACTCCACAGTCCCTCTCTCATATGTAGCACTGGAAAATCTGACTCACTCTAGCGAACTGGTTCACAAATTCAAAACAACTCAGATTCAAGTATGACATTTTACTATTTTTAATGACTATATCTTTGACTTTGTTATATAAATTGGGGTTTATTCTATTTGTTTTAATTGTATTTAGTGTAAATAAATATTAGCTCAAGTAGAAGTAGTTGATTCTTCTATGGTTTAAGCCCATAGTATACTTATTTTTTTATGACTACATGAAAAAAAAATACTTTGTAATATGCACTGTACGGTATGTTTTTTCTAACTGTGCATACTCTGAATGCTCATGCATTTGATTACATGCACCTTGATTATTTTTTTTATTTTTTTTTTTTACACCATGTAGTTTGCCCTAGCCAGAAACAATATCAAACTACTTGAGATACAACAACAGACAGTCATGTTGACAAGCACCTGTATTAGTATTAAGCGTTAAAAACTATACTTTGTATACTTTGAGCTTCACACTCTTCGAAGATTTCGCATTAGATGTTGAAATTCACTTCAGTGGTATTCAGTGGCCAGTTGCATAAACTGTTTAGACTTTTTTTTTTCTTTAAGTTAGGTTATAATTTCTTAAAGTGAGTTACAAAAAGGTAGATTGGTTTACTTTGAATCTGAAAAAAAATGACTGATACACCTAACTGCTACCTGGTCACACTAGTCCTTTAGACAAATTCTTAACTTACTGGCTAGGTTAATGCAACTGGCCCCAGGTTTGATATATTATCTGGCTGCCACCGTTTTGTAAGAGGAAACACTTTACAAAACAGCTCAAGGAAACTCTCATTCATGCCAATAATTCTTCAAATTCTTCAAACTGAATTAGACACAAGTCAGCGTCCCTCCTCTATTACATACTGTAGGCACTTCTATTTGTAGATGGATTGTCCTGAAAACTAAAGGATCAAGTAGACAGCAGGATACTTGCATAACTCAGTCTAATATGAACTTAGAAGAGGGCAGACACACACCCTCTTCCTCCAATACTGTGGGTTACAGTACACACACACACACACACACACACACACACACAGAGCTAGAGTGCCATTGTGGGCCCAGTGTTGTTTCTGGCCTGATCAGAGACATGAGGTCAGAAGGGAAAAATGTACTCACATGGACACAGGACTCAAAGTGCATGTGTGTGAGAGAGCAAAGGTACCGTTCTGGCCAGAACAGTGCGTTTACTTGTGCTGACATATAAAGATTACAAAATTACAGGCTTCAACTAGCCAATGAGATGACTGAACAGGTAGTTGACTAATTGATTTAAATCAACTAAATCCTGTATAATTGGACTGGTTTTGGGTTCATCTGACCTCGAGGTCTTTTAGAGGGATTTCTTTCATTTAAAAACAGCTACTGTATGAGCAGCACAACCACATGGAACAAATCTCTAGCTCCCTTAAACGTTTAGTGGTTACTGGATTTCAACAAAGACTTTGTACATACCAAGACAAGACTCGTATTACTTTGAACGGGAGTAAGTACAACACACAATAGGGCAGAATAAGTCTCGCCTTCTAAATAAAAGAACCAATCACCAACTGACCTTTGCAAAACCTGCCCCCTTTAGTTACTTTTGCTATGTCTGACAAGCCATGCGGCTCTCACACAAAAATTCATTGCGGAGCAAAGAGGAAATAGACAACACGACAACCGACAAAACAGAGCAGGTTGCTTCAGGTATCAAACAAAGCTTTCAAATTTTGTAATTTTAAGAAATTCAAACAATAAATTGCGTTTCGTGGCTCTTTAATGAGTCGTGACCGATCGCTGTAGGGCCTCAGTACAAGCGGCACATGAACCGATCATCTCTTCCTCTTTACTAGTTATAGTATGTAATAAACATGAATGAACATCAGAAGTTTTGTTTTAATTGCAGAAAGATGTCAATACACACCATTTTTCAAGTTCAAGTCCACTGATGTTAATCTACTCTCCTGACTAGTTTGTTTGTCAGACAAAATGGCAGATTCTGCATTATGATTGGTCAGATCGCCTGTCAATCGAACTCGGTGAAGGGTCAATTGGTAAAGTCATTGTGCAATCACAGATATCATGAGAAGCTCTGGATGCCATAGAAACAAGTCAGTGTCTCAAGACCTGCACTCAGGACTGAACATAAGCGTTGGCTTTACCAACCTGAAATACATATTTTTTAACTGTGTTTGAGAATAAGATACTATATTTACTGGAAAATTCATGTCAGATGTTATTGTTACTCAAGTTGTTTTTGGGATTTCAGCAGATAGTTCCCCACAAGTAGATAGAAAATGGTTTTGCAAAAATGGCTGCCTGGAGATGTTGCAAATACGGCCACAAAGTTGTTTTCAATTTATGTGAAATGTTTCAATTCTTGTATTTCATGACCATCACTGACATTTTAGACAAGTACTAATGCACTTGCATCCATCTCTGAAAGACAAACAATGTAGATAAAGAAAATAGAGACACCCTCACCTTTCCACGAGAAGTTGCAGCTGAGTTGTGCAGCTCTTGATTTTGTTTTGTGCCTCTACGTTGAGCATCTCACCAGTATTGAGTCCATTAATCTCCATGATGATGTCACCAGGCTGAAGACAGGCCGTCTCTGCCTTACTGCCAGTGTTCACCTTTAGACAAAAACATTCAGCCAATCAGAACTCAGCCAGGTACGGTCTGCGCCCCATTAAGAATAAAACAATTAAATCTGAGTTAGCAGATGTATTGTTTAACGAATATTAAAAACATCACATATTACTACATCTTTTGCTACTACTTCAAAACACTTTTTCTGTGATAAATGGAACATTGTTTAACCAGTTCAGCTCATTTAAACTTCACAGAAATATTATGTCAGCTTGCTAAAATAGATATGGTCTGTTGAATTATTAGTAATGTTTATTGCCTCCATTTACTCAATTTGTATTCCGACTAGTTTTAGTGCGTGAATTTAATTGCCAAAACATACGACTGTTTCTAAACAGGTTTTCTGAACACTTTCCCATGTGACATTTGGTTGAAAATTCCTGCCCCAAACTTGGTTTGAGTCAATGTTGAAGTGTCAAACAGAGCAATGTTTTAATAACACCACAGACTTTTCTTGCGGCACCAACCCACCAATGGCTTACTTATAGTAGTGTTAAATTTGGCAGGAATTTTAAAAACAACTAAACAAGGGCTGCTGTTAGTTGAGCAAAGCTTTGAATCCCCTAAAGACTCAATAGCCAATAAGGCCACAACCTCATTAGTAGGAGAGGAGGAAAGCAACACCTCAGCTCAACTCAAAACACCCAAACAGCCCGGCACAGAGAGGCCCTGCAGACTGCCAGTCAGCTGTTGTTGTTGTTGATGTTAGCTGAAAGCGAAGGGGCAGAGGTGCCATGTCTGAGGACCTGCTCGAGTGCCAATTAACTGTTGCTACAGAGACGCACAATGGAGCGCGTCTCATGTAATCAGAGTACGCCTTGCTTCACGTGGAGCGCGACTATCCTTCCCCTCCGTGTCTGACTGTGGTGAAGACCTGAGAGACAGAGGAGCGCTTACACTTATACTTCACTCCAGAATTTGAATTATGCAGTAACTCTCAGTGGTGTCAAGTATTTTTATAGGAATATCTAGGTAGATAGTTTCTGAGGTTTGTCTCATGCAACAGTGTCAAAACATGTAAAGCTTGAGGAGTCATGGAGAGTCTAAAAGGGTGAGTTCAGACAAAGGCAATGAAAAGAGGGGAGCACAAGATTTGTGCCCATGCCAAACTCTTGCTACTACACTGACCTGTCTCTCCATGTGGCCCTTTGGAGCCCTGTTAAAAAAAAAAACACCCCGTGCTGTTCTATTCTGTGTTTCTTACAACCCCTCTCAATACCAAAGGTCTCCTGCACTGCATGGACACCGTTAAGCACTCATTTTCCTCACATATTGGCTGTTGAGGGAACAACACAAGCATAGAAGTCTGAGACAGTGAAGTCCCTAAAGGGTAGTTCACACAAAAATGAAAACTGTATCAAGCACATTTGAGCTCACATTTACTATATTTGATGAACTGAATATATGTGCTGACTAATGTCTGTGTGTGAATAAAAGACTAAATTAAATGTGTTCATCAAATAAAGCAATCAGAGCTCTTTAGAAGTCCTGCAGTCTTTCACAATGTCTTTATGAACTTTTTAAAGCATCAAAGTTTTTGATGCATAAACTTTCAATGGAGAGACAGAAAACTCAGGTTTCATTAAGATTAGCTTCAACTGTGTTTCAAAGAAAAATGATAAGTAGTCTTAGGGGCTTGGAACAACATGGGGATGAGTAAATGACAGAATTTTTGTTTTTTTGGTGAACTGTCCCTTTAATAGTGCATTTGAAACTGTGGTAATAGGAAACAATAAGGATGATGTGAGCCATAAATTTGGAAATCTCAGTGTTCTAAAGTGGTTTATATTTAAATTCAATGGAATTCTGGGTTACAATGCAGATGTGACCAGGATCTGAAAGGAAAGGTTCCATTAGTTGCCTTTAATTAGAAACACTATGGTTTATTTCTAGATCACAACATGGAATTCGTTTTCATGAAATAAACTTTTATTTTCTTACTTGAGAGGAATTGTTTTGGTTCAATTTGAAAACTGTCCCAAAGCCCATGAAAAACAAAAATAAATGGGTTCCAGACTAGGTGGCAGAAGTACAGCAGATTCTGAACTTCTCAGCTGAAAAACAGACTTTCACAACTGCCTGAGTGTTGAAAGCTTGAACACAAAAAAGCAACACCTGTTCTGAGAGACCAGACTCACGCTAAATAAGTGTGAACACAACATATTTTTTTGTGTGTTTATAGTTTAATGCCATACCAGTTACCACAACTATATTCATGGTGTGAAAAAGAAAAACAATGAAAGATATAGACCTTTATAAGATGTTTTTTTCTTTATTTTTGATAAAAATTCTAAAACTGGTTTCACTGGTTTTAATAAGGGTCAACTGAAAAGAGTCCTAATGGAGTCCAAGAAGGATCTCCATCTATTAACAAAAATTTATGGGTTACTCTGGTCTGGTGTGGAGTGTAGATAATATGGTTCCAGTGATTTTCAAAGTTTTTTCCACCAGCCACAGGATTGATTTTGTAAAGTTTATTGGAGTGTATGATGGAAAACTTTCTCGGATGTTTACAAGTTGTTGGCAATAATCATTTGGATGAGTTTGATCTAACTTTCTTGTTAGATCCATGGTTATGTTTGGTTTTTTTGTTATTCCAAGGGGAACCCAGTGATTCATGCTGTGCTTAAACCTAACTTTTATACATTGTTGCGTACGTTCATATTCATATTCATATTTTCTATTATTCTAAAAAGAGAATGGAGAATACCTGCAAGGAAAAAGAGGTAAAAAAAACCCAAAAACAATAGCTTGACCATCTGCAATGGAATACAATAACCAGGAACTCCCTCTTTAATTATACAGGTCTTGTTTGGTTGAAGTAGTCAGGGAGACAGAGTGCAATACAGTGTGTAATGGGAAAAGTTAGGTATGAGGCATCATTGCTTTAATCACTGATGCAAAAAACAAGGAGATGAACCATGTTCTGGACTGGTACTTTGGTTAACGGGGATGAAAACTTACCTTGGAAACTGTTATGGCCTTCTTGAAGTCTCGCCCTCCAGAAATTCTGAATCCCCAGGGGGACGGGCCAATCAGGTTCACTGTAAATGGCATCATGTGACCACAGGCTGCTGCCCAATGCTCTCAGGAGTGCTGCGAGAGGAAAAAAGAAGGAGTGTGAGAAGAGGCAAAAAACCCACAGATGGAGAGAGCGTTGGTCAAGTTTAATTTGACATCAAGCTGAAATGCCACAGATGTGTCTCATAGTTTCCACATCTCTGAGCCACTGGCTGCTGTTGAAAGGTAAACTGTCTTCACCTGCTCTTCAGAACACCTTTCATCCTATTCCACATGACTGCAGCTCAAATCCACCAACACTGTAGCAATCAGGAATCACAGAGAGGTGCCACATGACTGACATTCCTGGAGCGTGTTTTTAAAGCTGTAGCACCCATAAGGAGAGCGAGAAATCACTTTAGATTCAGTTTGAGTTTCTTAAACCCCCCCAAAAAATGCAGTTTAATATTTTCTTCAATATTAATGATTAAAATTAGTGAAAGAAATTGTTAAAAGGATTATACTTTTGAACTAAGGAGCCATCATTTTGATCAAAAAGTCAGATGCAGTTGCAAAATGTTAAAAATAAGGACATAGAATCCCGTTTAGAATTTGTAATTTAAACAGATTATTGGGTATAATCTATTTTTAATAACTAATTGACAGAAATTAAAATCAAATGCTTTTAAAACAGGTATTAAAACATTAACAATGGCTATTAAGCATTTAAAATATCTGAGCTACTCAATCTTAAGGTGGCCAAATAAAAGTGCATTAAATCTTTACAATATTCACAATGCTGGTACTTTAACAACAACAAAATAATATTGCAGCTATATCAAACATTTAAACAAATAGATAAAGACTCAGCCATTGTGCAGATCTTAGTAATCTTGGATATTCATAATGATGAGCTATTTGGAGCCGTGATGGTTCACTGTACCCACTTCAAATGCACTGAACCTCACTGAGACCATGGTAAATGGTGGTCCAAACATTTATTACTAACATATGTGCAGGGCAACAAGCACCCGTGTAGAAGACCCTAGAGTTTACTGAGACATCTGCTCCATACAAAAACCAAGCAGAACCACGACAAAGACCACCACAGGATTTAGTAGTCAAGACAGCTTGCTTCTCAGACAAGTTTTGAGGCCAAAAACTCATGGCTTTAGTTGAACGCATCTAGATTTGCATTATTTCCCAATCCCAGTCAACCAACAATTCACCTCGAAGGAAAAGAATCTGCATCAGATCACTTCAGTCTATCCGACACAAATATTCCTTAAAACTAACTAGCTCCAAAAAAAAATAAAAATACGCACAACTTTTTTTTCCTTCTATGGAACATAAATAGATAAATTATGCATGCAACCAAGACTGTGCTGGTCGCTCTTTAACATGCAATTACGACAAATGGAGACTGAAAATTTCAAGCATCAAAAAAGACGCAAATGCCCCATAAGTTTAATAAAAGTGATCCATATGACTTGCGTGTTATGTTCCAAGCCTTTTGAAACATACAGTGTACTAATAGCTTTGTGGATATAGACACATTTGATGGCTTTAGAAGGCTTTTTGAAGCTGAAAAGCTCCAGTCATCATTGCAATTGGATGCAAAAGAGCGACTGGTACATTATTCAACTATGCAAATACATTGACTACCAGTGGGAGTACAGACAGTGTTCTGCTGCCTGATACAGTTCAATATGTGTTTCAGTCAGTGTAAATAACAATTTTCATTTTTTGGGTGTTCTGTCCCTTTAAGGATACTGAAGACACCAGTGATGCCTTGGCCTGCAGCAGCCTTGCAGAAGATCTCACTAAGCTGTTGATGAACTATTTACCTGACAGCTAAAACATGCCTGGACTCTCTGGTGGAAACTTCAAAAACGAGAACTGTTTGATGTCAGGATCAAGTGACGTATGAGAACCGGCTTTGTTGTCAGTCAGCACATGGGCTCTGGAATGTGATCGGTGACGTTTTATAGCTACTGTAAATATCTCAGATTAGAAATACGATGTAAAACTACTGTTTTTGGGCGTGGGCTGTTTGTTTTCCCTCCGATACTGAACTGAGGTTTGCAGCCTTTATCTGTCCCTGTCGGTCTGCTTACTCACCCTGATTTGACCTTTGATAGTTTCAATGTACTTATGCAACAATGAGAGAAAAAAGCCACTATTTACACCTAGTCAAAAGACTAGGCTGGTCCACCATACTCTTAAATTTTCAGAACTATTTTTAGTCACATTTAATCAACATATTTTTACCACAAAGTCCTACTTTGGGAAGAAGAAAAAAGGCATTTGTTATATTGTACGTTAGGGGCAGTATGACAAACCATGCCATTTAATTCCATGGTAATATTTAGCTGGAAATTCTATTGAAAATGTTTTGCATGTTAAACTGGCATTCAGTAATTCCATTTTTGACAAATTCAGGAATTAAGTCAGTGATGGATAATATACTGGTACAATATTGATTACAGGCCATTACTACATATTTCTACATTTAGACTATATCTCCTGTCTAAAGCTAAGCTAAAGTTAATAGTAAACACTTTTATAACACTGTTACTGTAAATATAACCTTCTGCAAATATCAATCAAGTCAAGTCAAGCTGAGCTTTATTGTCATTCAGCTACATGTGGGGACATACAATGGAATGAAATGTCGTGCCTCACAGGACCACGGTGCTATGTAAATACAGGCATACAACAATGAAGTAAAACACTATAAACCTATACACAACTAACCTACTGACAGATTTTGACTATAAATATACTATATATAAGTGGTTACCTATACATAAACTAAAAAATACAAACTATACAAACTGTACAAATGCTTCACAAATACTGTACATGTGCAAAGAGAAACATTGTGAGTCAAGCAGCTGGCTGGGGAACAGTGTAAGATGATGAATTTTCATTTTTCATACATTGTCATGCCTAATTTGACTTAAACTAATTTTTTTTTTTTTTTTAATTGACAAAATAGTATTTTAAAATGAACTTCTAATGTAAATTTATTTTTCATACTGCACATTATATATCTAATTTGACATTTAAACAAATTTTAGTTTTAGTTTTTTAGACAAAATAGTATTTTAACAATAATGAATTTCATACTGTACATTATAATTCTATGCCTAAAAAGACTTAAAATAATTTTATTTTTATTTTAAAATTGAGAAAATAGTATAGAATTTTAATATGAATTAATTTCGATATAAATACTCATTTTCATACTGTTTATAATACTGTTTATTCATACTGTCAATTATGTTATGCCTAAATTGATTTGTATTTATTTTATTGTAATTTTAGATGAAATTGTATTAGAATTTTAGTATCAGTCAAGAAAATATTTTATCATTAATATCCTTAAATTAAACACTTGGTCAATCTAAAAGACAGTATAACTACTTCCTAAAACATTTGAAAAACACCTCTCTTACATTCTTACTCTCACGTGTAAATCATTCATGACTAATAATAGCACAAATATATCTACTAAAATACAAACATATTAGCATAATCTTAGCATAACCAGCTGACACCATTCACTCAGCATATAGTGTCATACCACCCAGCCTTACTGCACATATACAGTACCAACTGTGTTTTGAAAGGACCACATGGCTCATACAGCCCTGATAATGAAGTAATTAAAGAAAGAATTTAAGGAATCTGCCCATGTAAACACTGTAGATAGGTCAGCGTCTGTGTCACGCTGTCCTGAATTTAATATCAACAGGAGAAAGTGTGTGAAAGCCTGAAATTGGCTCCATACACGGGACAAACATAAACTCGCACGCTCTCATGTCTGTCCTACCCAGCGTGACCCAGTTGAGGCTACGGATGTCGCTGCATTCTTGGAGAGTTTGGTCCGAGGGAATGCAAATCTACCCCATCATTAGCTCTCCAGGCAATTAGCAGCCTTAACGATGCCTCTGTTCGGGAGGATCTCTCTTAATTACTGTGGCCTCTAGAGACTCTGGCTGCTCTGCGCTGTTGTTGAGTTTTTTTATGTAATCACAGAGGCGGCGGCCGCCACATTTCCCTCCCCTCAGAACCTCAATTAATCCATCATGTCAGCGAGGATCCCGGCTGCTCTCATTAGCATCAGCCAAACAGAAAAGAACTACGTTACTAGATTCACACAGAATAACTGCACTCCTATGTTTTTGTTGCTCTGAATGAAGAGGAGAAATTCTGCCGAATTGATTTGAATATGGTAATTAAGCAGTAAGAAATGTGAGTTGATGTTGTTAAGTGCCTTGTTCCATTTATAGAAATGTTATTTGATAAAACCAAACCACTAGGATGGGATATGCATAGTGAATCATCATAGCTGTTTATAATGTGTTTTACGACAGTTGGAACGCTGTATTAATCAAATTCCCGAACAGAAGCTATCAATTTCAGTTATATCTTAACTGCACTACACTACTGGGATTTTAATAAGTTGTCAATAAACAAACAAGCAGAGGAAAAATTCATTTTTGGAAGAAATTAATACTTTTATTATGCAAAGATGGATTAAATTGATTAAAAGTGACAAAGACATTTTAGGCAGCACGACCATTTTAACATTATTAAAAAAAACACAGTATTATTAATGTATTACTTTTTTAGCAGCAAATCAGCATATTAGAAATTATTTCTGAAGGATTATACGACACTGAAGACTGGAATAATGATGCTGAAAATTCAGATCTGCATCACATGAATAAATTACATTTTAAAAATACATTAAAAGAGAATACAGTTGTTGACTGTAAAAAAAACTGTAAAAAAAAAAAAAAAAACTAAAAAATTAATATTGTTTTTACTTCATTTGGGTCAACCTTTATGAGAATCTTCTGTAAAAATGTTTTTTTTTTTTTTTTAAATCTTACAGATTACAAATTTATGAACCATAGTGCATTTCTGAGCTGACCCAACAACAACGACAAATTATAGTATGTAAACATAGAAATGCACAAAAGGTGGTCAAATACTTATTTGACTCAAAATGCAAATCAATTTATAACTTTTTTGAAATGCGTTTTTCTGGATTTTTTTGTTGTTATTCTGTCTCTCACTGTTCAAATAAACCTACCATTAAAATTATAGACTTATTTCTTTGTCAGTAGGCAAACGTACAAAATCAGCAGGGGATCAAATCATTTTTCCCCACTGTAAACACCTGACTAATCCACAACAAACAATCAGTAGTTTGGACCTGATTCTGAACCTTTTTCAGTGATTTTTTTTTTTTCATAATCAAGGGAAGGAAATGCAGGGAGGGTAGCTCTAGAAGATAAAAATAGACATTGTTCAGCTGACTGGGAAAGTGAAAGTATTTGCATCTCAAAAATAAAAGGCAGGTTTAGGGGAGTCCATGTTTCCATGTTGACATTTGTTGGCGTTTGCCAAAAGACCATTAGCTTGAGTTCCTTTTGCTTCAGCGAGAGGAAACTTAAGGAGATGCGAGAACGGAAAACTGGCAAACCGGTCAACCGGTTTTACGCATTTAGATACATAGTAACGGCTGTGCAATGCTAACTGCACAGTAACACTGGATGAGCTGATCCTCTTGCTGTTCTTATTAACAAAGTGAAAGGAATCTGTGTCTGCTCGGCGTGATTGTTTCTTAACAACACACCTGACCTGCAGCTATTAGCTTTTTGTTTCTGTCAGCATCAGTCCATGAGACAGCTCACAGGTTAGGGCCATCAGGGACTGGTATTACTGGTTCAAACTGGCCAAATTTCCCCTCACCTTGCATGTTTTCACAATGACCAGTCTCATGACATTATTATTTCAAATGAGGCATAGTGTTATGATATAATACAAGAATAAATCGAAATACCTCAGAACTCTAAGAATGGCATGTAAACTATTACAGGAACTAGTTTCTGATGAAAAGCCAGTAATCCAGGATCTGAATGGAACGAGTGGTGTTGATGTGAATGAGTCAAGGCTTTAAGTGTTGAATCAGTGATGCACTGGAATAAATTCTAGAATGAATATGGAAATTAAAATGAAAACCAAAACTAGAGCCGCATGATTCTGGATAAATAAAATAAAAAATAAAAGATTCTAAAAAAACATGTGGTGCAGTCAATGCAAAAAGTCAATGTAAACAAAGTTAAAGTTTACATAAAATATTTAGCTTTCACCAATTTAAGGTAGTATGTCAGACCTACTTAAAGAATAATAGTAACATAATAGATATTTCCTTAAAAAAAGTGTATCTTCAAAGTCAAGGTTTCTGTTATCAGATCTCTTTCTGCTTATATTTTCAACCCATTCTGTATTTCATAGTTAAGTTTAATGGCATTTTGACCTAAATTGCAATGGTTGTAATTTTAGCGCAGCCCTAAATCAAATTTATTCTCAAGCCCCAACTATCAACCAATGTCTCTAGGTCTGTATTGTGAAAACAACCTTTTACACTCACAAACCCAAAATTTTCTGAGCAGGAATTGGCCAGACCTGAGAGATTGTCAAAAAACATTTGCAACCGTTTCACATCCAAGTGAGGGGGTGTTGGTGTCTGTGAAAGAGAGAACGCATAAAGCTGCCTTTTTTGTACGGTACACTGGCACTCAGTTTAAACTTGAGAAGGTCAGAGGATTTCTGAGAAAAGGCTAAAGAGCCAGTGAAACCTGACAAGCCAAACATAAGATTTTAGCACCTATCACTACAAAGTAAGTTTGAGGATAGTGAAACTCACAAAACCTGTCAAGAAGTCATTTCACACTGAAAGCAAAAGAAAAAATGCGTTTTTCATAAATGAAAGAATTTAAAGTCTATTTTACTACTAATAATACATTTTGCATTCTGAATTACACATTAAAATAATAGCAGCTAATTATAGTAACTAAGTAATTATAGCTGCAGGAAATACACAGGATGGAAGAATTGTAATGTAATTGTATTAAAAACATACTAAATTGAATCAGTTAACTATTTGAATCAAACTGTGTACTGAATAAAACAATCATTCAAATTTGAATCAAATTTGCGTACTGAATCATTTAAGTTTTTTCCGTTTCCGGGTCGAGAACGCTGTGCGCGTCTGTGCTGCCGCTTCGTACCTGGACTGTTTGTATGTTTGTGTTACATGTTCTCCTGCAGCTTTATTTGGATTATTATTTTTATTTTTTTGAACTGGACTGTCACTATCAAACTTTGGCTGTCTGTGAGTTTGCCACCGGGCTGCTGCGAGCCCTCTACCTTGTTACGTATTCACCGCGTTCTGCTCTTCTGATGGGTGAGTTACCGCTCTCTCAGTCGGTTGCGCTGTTCGTTTAATGCTTGCTATCTGGGTGTGTTGTCTCCTATTTAGTCTGCTGTTTTTGGTGATGTGGCGTTTAGGGTCTGGCTAACGTAGTTTTTCGCCTGTGACTGGCTTTCACTTGCTCAGTGCCAATATGTCTCGGACAGAAGTTTTTCTTTCTTCTATTATCTGCCTCATTTTCTGTCTCACTTCCGTAATGGATATTGGATATTTACCATCGCAGCTAAGGGCGTTGAATTATCATCCGCGTCTTGATTCTATGACGTACGAATGCTGCCGGAGTCTAGGGATTCTCCGGCGCCCACGATACATCCACCGCTCACGGCGTGTCTTCAGGAGTACTCTGTGCTCTAAGCCTGAAGCCCTTCCGTGCATCTGGACTAATCATAGACAGTCATCCGTGTCCAAACAATTGCCTGCAGGCTCTACTATACATCGCTCTCTAATTTATCTCACTGATGCCCAGCATTGTACTGCCTATCTGAATTCCCTGCATCGTCATTTTGCGCTTTTGAACTGTCGATCATTATCGGACAAAGCCCCTTATCTCAATGAAATTATTATTGACAATAAGCTTGACATTTTTCTTCTCACTGAAACTTGGCAAGTTCCGGTTGATTTTCTGCAGTTAAATCTACTCGCACCTGATGGATATAAGTATCTGTCTCGACCTCGACTGCATGGCAAAGGGGGCGGTCTTGCTGTCATCTATCGGGACCATCTCCGACTCAAACAACTTGACTTTCTTAATACCAATTCATTTGAATATATGGTTTTGAAGGCTGAGTGTCTCATAATTATTTTGCTCTACCGTCCTCCTAAAGCCTTGTCCAACTTTTTTTCTGAACTTAGTGAACTGTTAACCCTTGCATGCTCAGTGTCATTTCCCATTCTTCTGCTTGGTGACTTCAATATTCATGTTGATACTGTTTGCTCTAACACTAACCAATTACTGTCTGTTTTTGAATGTTTTAATCTGACTCAGCATGTTCATTTTCCTACCCATACTCATGGTCATATCCTTGATCTGATTTGTACATCAAGGGTGGATATCACTTCCATCTCTTCTTCTGACACTGGTATCTCTGACCACAAACTTCTTGATTTTAGCTTAAATCTGCCTATGCATACAAAATGCCCTAAGACTGTTATTTCATACCGCAATCTGAAAGCTATTGATACTGCATCATTCTGTACTTCTATTGTTTCTTCAAACCTCTCTGATGTTATTGATATTTCTTCTCCATCCGTGATATTATCTAATTATCACTCCATAATCTCAGAAATCTTACAGCAGCATGCTCCTACTAAGACCAGAAATGTCCCTTCCACCCACTCTTCTCCTTGGTATACCCCTGAGCTTCGTATTCTTAAGGCTACTGGTAGACGGCTTGAGCGTCTTTACAGAAAAACCGGTCTTACTGTACATTATCTGGCTTTTCTTGATCATCTCAAATCATATAAATCTGCTCTCATTTTAGCTCGCTCTAGTTATGTCTCTGCCACAATTAATAAATCAAGTAACAGGCCGAAAGCATTATTTAATACAATAAATAAGCTTACTAACCCCCCATCTCAGGATGCCCTAGCTTCCAATGAGCTTTGCTGTTCATTCCTGGATTATTTGCTTGAAAAGACAGTTGCTGTCCACCAATGTTTCCTTACTGATACTGAGCTCAGCTATCCATTAAATCTATCTAGTCAGTCTCTGTCCTGTTTTTCTTTAACGACCCCATACTCTGTCTCTAAGCTAATCTTGAAATCCAGCTCTTCATCCTGTCACCTTGATCCTGCTCCTACTTCTCTCCTGAAACTTTGCCATTCTGCCATCTCTGCACCCATCTCTCACCTCATCAATGCATCACTTACCTCTGCTTCATTTCCTCTACCACTCAAAACTGCTGCAGTTACCCCTGTTCTCAAGAAGCCCAACCTTGACCCCTCGATTCTATCTAATTACCGTCCTATTTCAAATTTACCCTTCGTAGCTAAATTACTGGAAAGCACTGTTGCTGCCCAACTCCAGTCTTTTCTAGTTGAAAATAATCTCTTTGATCCTTTTCAATCTGGTTTTCGCCCACTCCATAGTACTGAAACTGCACTTGTAAAGGTAGTGAATGATCTACTGCTTTCTGGTGACTCTGGTTCTCTGTCTATACTTCTGTTACTCGACCTCAGTTCTGCCTTCGATACCGTTTCCCATGAATTACTTATTTCTCGTCTCTCTGATCTGGGTATTTCTGGTACTGCTCTTTCCTGGTTTTCTTCCTATCTCTCTGACAGACAATTCTACATCTCTGTTAAGGATTCTCGATCGCCCGCTGTCCCCTTGAAGCGAGGTGTTCCCCAGGGGTCCGTTCTTGGTCCATTATTATTCACAATTTACATAATACCACTTGGTCAGATTTTACAACGTCATGGTCTTAATTATCATTTTTACGCTGATGACATTCAACTTTACTCTATCTGTACACCTGCTCTACCTGCCCAAATTGATAAAATCTCTGCTTGTGTGAAAGACATTAAGGATTGGCTTAACTTAAATTTTCTGCAACTTAACACAAACAAAACTGAGATCATTTTTATTGGAACTCCCACACTTACCAGCAGCGTTTCTACCAATTTCACCTGTGAGATTGCAGGCTCTCTCATCAAATCTTCCAGTACTGTTAAAAATTTAGGTGTAATCTTTGACTCCGCACTCTCCTTTCAGTCTCATATTAACTTCATCACTAAATCTGCATTCTTTCATTTACGTCGCATTGCCCAACTCCGTCCTTTCCTCAGTACCAAAGACGCTGAAACGGTTATCCATGCATTTGTTTCATCACGCCTTGATTACTGTAATGCCCTCTTCATTGGTTTACCTGCCAGCTCCATCTCTAGATTACAATACATTCAAAACTCTGCTGCTAGAATACTCACTCATACCAAACGTTCTGCTCACATCACCCCAATTTTGCATGATCTCCACTGGCTCCCAGTTCCCTACCGTATTAAATTCAAAATTCTCCTGCTCACTTTTAAATCCTTGCATGGCTTAGCTCCCCCTTATCTTTGTAATTTGATTGTCCCCTACACCCCGACTCGTTCACTACGTTCCTCTGACTCTGGCCTTCTCGTTGTCCCTCGGCACCGCCTCTCTTCAATGGGGGGCAGATCATTCAGTATTATTGCACCCAAACTCTGGAATTCTCTTCCCCGCTCACTTTGCTGTATTAACAATATCTCAGAATTTAAATCACTACTCAAAACTCATTTGTTTTCTGAATGCTATACCTCTGATTACTGATACCATGCTTTGTCTACTGAACTTGTTCTTTTCGTGATTTGTCGCTTCAGTCTGCTCTGCTTTGTATTTGTATTTTTGTTATGCTTGACTCTTTGTCTGCATGTTGCCATGTCTATATAATGCTCCTTTACTGTTTCTTTACTTATTATTCATCTATGCTTACTTGAATTATCTCTTCTTTGTTAAATGTACATTGTGAAGTGTCCTTGAGCACTGGAAAGGCGCTATATAAATAAAACTTATTATTATTATTATTATTATTAAGTTTTGCAAAATTGCTTGAATAGAGTCCCATCGAATCAAGAATCAAACCAACTCAAACTAAGCAGGCCCTACATATTTTTTTGTATTGCACCTTTCACAATACACATTGTTTCAAATCAGCTTTACAGAAAATCACATGCGTGTTTATATTTAATATTTTCATGCCTTACAGTTGCATTTAGCAGATTAGAGCTGGGCAATATAGTTTACACTGTGATATAATCAAGCAATTGAGATTTGCTATATATCACTTTCAATTTACATAATCTCAAAGATTTTCAACCCACTGTAAATTAAAGATTATTTATGCATTTATGTATTTACTGTATATTTATGTATTTATTTATTTACGTACATATGCATGTTTATTTTTTCCATTTTCATTTTCATTGATGAGAACCGGATGCAAAATGTTGTTCATTTTGCATAACTGTCATGAAAATAATGCCACAAAGCATAATAATCTTTTTTATGCAAATTATTTCTCTTTTTTTTTCCTCCAAATTTTGCGATAAAATATGACTCCAACAGGTTCTTAATAAATTGTGAGATAATATTTTAGCTTAATTTACAGATCTACTCCCGTTTGTAGTACAATACTGTCCTAAATGTAAAGTAGCTTATCAAGCTTTTTAATTCTTTTCAAATCCGGCACCAATCATTCTGCTCAGATGCTATTCTGAAATGCTTACAGAAAGCCCATTCTGCCTCCATCAGAGTAAAAACTGAGTGACCAGACAGTAAGGTCAGCCAGGAAGCTCTCTGACTGAAATAGCATGCAAAATGAGGATATTGAAACTGAAGTGAACCCTAGATATTCACTGCAAGCATCACATCCAGCGCTTTGAGAAATGTCAGAACATCTGGTTGTGCAGTAATTACTGCTCCTGCAGCCACTCAAGTATCTCCGTGGCCTATAGAAATCAGTAAGCATTCCAGGTTCAAACTGAAGGATCGTCTCCTGTTTTGCAAAAAGTGTCTCACCTCATGTTATTATCAAAAAGATTTCCCAAATCAAAACACATCCTGTTTAAACAAGTAGGTTAAGTTAGTCTCAAGTTTAGCCAAGGCAAATGCTGTTTATCGTGCACATATTTACCCTGAGGGAAAAAATTGTGAAAGCTTTAATAAAGTTGAATAATTATTTTATTTTCACACACCAAACACCTTGAGTGACTCATCATGGGCTAGAAAGCTGTGCTCCAAGAGTAATGGGAAAAGACGCCAATTCCAGTATTCAGATCTGTGGGAAAATCGGAAGCAGTTATATAACAGTTTTGAATGAAGCGAAGGTCTTCAGTGGATATTTGTGTGCCTGTGTGAGGCTATACTCCAAACTTTGCCTTCATTTTAGTGGTGTCATTTTGGGTTACATCTAAACAAATCTGGTGGAAGATGTGAATGATGATTTCCGGTACAACAATACTACATGACATGATCAAAACCACAGATGTGGCCTGGAATATTAGCATACACTCACACACAACAGCTCTAAAACAGCCAGGACTTTTCCATATCTCAGTCTTCCTGAAGTGCAGAGGAATCAAGTATGATGCACACACACACACACATTCATTTCACCCATGTGTATACGTGACTCTAACTTTTATACCAACTTGGTTTATTTCATGGGGTCTGAGAGCAGTTTGCATGAATTGTGGCCTTTAAATGAGAAAAAAAAAAAAAGTCGGACCATCTCATGAAGTGGACAGTTTCTTATTCTAGTAGGCTAATACTGAAAATATTGACAATAACAACTCATTGCTATAACATGATAATTTAAGAAAATAATTTAATCAATTCTTTTTAATTACAGACCTGCTTCTCAGTCCAAATTCAAAAGCATTAATAATTCAGTAATTTATTACATTTGACAATCATGCAATGGGAAGTGAGGACTAATAAGAAGTTTTAACGTTGCACTTGAGTAATTTTTCAATTCCTTAATGTTCATTTGCTGTGTTTCTATTCATATTGCATGAATTGTTCTATTGTTTGAAATTACTTTCTCTGTTCTTTTAATTACTGGAAAAACATGAGAATTATTAGATGACAACAAAACATTATTTATAGTATTTAACATAATAAGGGAGTCTTCATGTAGGGTGTGGTGATAAAACGATAATGATAATTATCACAGTGTAATTTTCTTTCATAATACGATAACAAGAGCTCGATAAATGTTTGATGTAATGTTTATGCGTCATTTTCATTCTACAAATTGCCATCACTTACAATGGATTTACTATAGTAACACTAACTGCACCATGGTATTGTGGCAGAAATGTGGAATATTCATATTGAATTTTATCATAATATTAATGTAGACGTATAAAATGTATTAACGGAGTAATGGAATACAATTAAAGTATTTTTGTGATTATAACATTTGTGCATTTATACTAAATGTATTAATTAGGGGTGTAACGATACGCGTATCGTGTATCGAAAGATTCACGGGCAAGTTCCAAATCATCCTTACCATCCTTATCCCCTTGGAGTGGGGCTTTGGAGTGAGCAGGGCACATGCGTGCCATTATTTAGTCGTTTGGAACGCACTTGGTGAAGGGAGCAATCTAATTTCCTCATCATCTTCAGCTGGGATGTTCCCGTGACAACGCAGCACATTGTCCGTCAGCAGATGTCGCTGTTTTAATGTCATAAACGTCTTTTTATTGTTGTTAGCATAACTGTTGGAAATAAACATGCATTTTATATTTTAAAACGTTTTTAAAATATGCTATATAATCTATAAAAATTATATAATATATATATATATATATATATATATATATATATATATATATATATATATAACTTTTTTTAAAATGTAATTTTTTTTTTTATGCCGGTGTCCATCAGCGAATCTGCTGACGGACACCGTTCTGCGTTGTCACGGGAACATCCCAGCTGAAGATGATGAGGAAATTAGATCGCTCCCTTCACCAAGTGGGTTCCAAACGACTAAATAACGACACGCACGTGCCCTGCTCACTCCAAAGTTCCCACTCCAAGGGGATAAGGATGATCACTTCCATTTGGAACTTGCCCGTGAATCGTTCAATACACGATACGCGTATCGTTACACCCCTAGTATTAATACAGCACACAAGTCATTTCCATAAAACATACAGGTAAATTTTTACCATGGTATTGAGGTGCTGTATGTGTGATTTTAACTGTGGTTATGATCTAAATGTATGCTACTATGGAAGACCAATAAAACAGTCAGAATAAATAAATTTCATCATATAAAAATTAGGTTACAATTTTTAGAGATGTTACTGTTTTTGATAATGAACAGAAATTTATCTCCCTCCTAACTCAAGCTACTGTCAAATGTGCATTTGTAAGAGACAAAAAAAAAAAATTGTAAGATTAAAATTGCAGCCTGCACTGCAAATGCTGAAGATACACAAAGTCAGGAAACACAAACCTGTTTCATGATTTGAAACAATATAAAACTTACTAGAAACTGAGAAATAAATTTTTCTATTAAGATATTCAATTTGTTAAGGAAAATGACTGGAGTTTGTGTCATGTTCTGACCATAAAGAGTAGTTTAAAACCACAATTAACGGTCTAGTTAATGTTTTTGAAACTACACATTCCCCTCCCATCACCACAGACTCATATGTGACTTTAAAGTCAAACTCAAAAAGTCTATCAGATGCTTTTATCCAAATCTATCCGACTTAAGATACACCGCATTTCAGTTCATGGCCTTGGCATTGCTAGCGTCTTATCCACAAATAATGTGACCAGGGTGTGTTCTGAGTTTAAAATCACGCTACAGACTTAGCAAAGGTTTAGTATCAAGTATTACAATTACAAGGATTCAAAGTATGAGCTGTACAGTAATAAATCAATACACTGAGTCTACAGTGTAGCTGCACGCCACACACCCACCGAACATACTGTGCTTTTTCTCCCATGATCCACTCCCATGAGTGAGCTTAACACCGTCACACCTGCCCAACACACACCCAGTCAGCACAGCACCACACTCATGCCACAGCTACACAACACCTCCCCGTTCTGGTTAAAACATGCCAGAATAAATCATTCCCCACATTCTTATCACATGCAGTGACAGTGAGTCAACACTGATACCTTCCATCCTATTACTGATGAAGAAACATCAAACTACACAGTACAATGAGAAGAAAAGAACGCAAAGGGCGTTGGGTGGAGATGAACAATAGAAGACATGAGCTCAGTCTGAATAATGGACGGTGTGTTGGTATTTGAAAATTTCACCGAATGATTCATTACAATTCTGCATTCCAGTGGTGGCTAATTACCGTCAGTTTTCGATATTTGGTATTTATATCTTTGTGACGCAAGTTACGCAAGGCGGTTCACTCCTCAGGTATTATGTTTGATATGTTTTGCTGTCATAGAAACAGGTATTATGATCATGACTCAAGAGCAGGAGGAATTCACAAGCTCTGCGTTCTGACAAGTATACGTTCTTACCCACGGGCCACAAAAAGCTTAGAAAAAAATGGAAAATTATTAGTTAATAGGCTCCTATGGTGGTCCTTTGGTTTACAAGCCATAGATGTCACGATAGCAACATTTCAGCAAAAATTTCACGATTCTCAAATGAAACAGCAAAATTTTCCTTGTATGCATAAAATGCTGGAACGTTTTATTTAAAAAGTTTAATTAATTTAAATTTTAAAAATGTGAGTAAATTATTACGTTAAATTATTAATTTGATTTACATATGTAACTTGCTTTAAGTTAAATTTAAATCAAAGATTAAATTGCACTAAAAATAACATTTCAAATTAAACAATTCAAATTAAAATTATAAATTTAAATCAAATTAAATAATTTAATTACATGAAGTTCAATTTAATGTTAAAACAAAATAGATTAATTGCAATTAGATTAAATTTAAATCACATTAAAATATTAAAGTTAAAATTTTTAATTTAAATCAAAATTAAAGATCAATTAAATTGCATTAAAAGCTAAATTCAAAATTACATTTAAATCAACTTAAGTTACATTAAAAGTTACATTTAAATCAAGATCAAATTAAAATATTTATTTAAAGTTTAATATAGGGTTATAAATTAAAACCTCTTAAAAAAAAAAAAAGTGACATGAGCTCACCACAAAACAGATGAAGTCTCAATCCAGACCCAGTGTGCAGGCTTCTATATTGAGCTTTCCAGACACTGTCATAGAAACAAGACTGCACTTTTCTATATTTGCAAACACAGCCATGAATTCAGAACTGACTCATCTGAACTAACTCGATAGCAACGATAAGCAGCGGTTAAACACTGTCGTGACTTTTTGCAAAGGAAGTGGTTAGAGAAGACCCAGTTTTTGGTAAAGTTTTAGGCCTCAATTACAGAAAACATGGAGTAGATTTTGCCCCGAACAGAGAAACTGTGGTGCGGACAGACATACGCCATCATTACGACTACCATATTATCCTGTTTACTGCCTTTAAATAAGAACACAGACAGCCTTCAACTGCTACAAAACAGAGAGACAGCACACAGGAAATGTGGTAAGAGAAACAGAAATCCAGCAACAAGATACCACATTGTGCGCACAAACAACTGAAAGCACTAGAAATGAAGAACATAACCACTTTCCATCAACCTCAGTGAGAGAATGCATCTTTATGCAGCGAGTGACACTCTATATGTCGCCCTTATATGGAGATGGTTTGGGCACGAATTATGCTAATAACCAATATTAAAGATGCAGTCACACCTAACTTCACAGTTAAGTAAAAATGCAAGCTCGCCTTCGGAAGTTCAAGTCTGATGCACTTGCAAATTCATACAGCAAGATGATGCTAAGTCAATGAGAACATTTACCTCGTTTGTCCTGTTTGTTTAATGGGAAAGTAGATGGTATATTTTCACATTTGGAATTTATTATTTGTGATTTATTAAAAATTTAAATCCTACAGCATGACATCACGTCCTGTTGCCAAATTCTTTGCAAGCTTCATGCGTATGTGTGAACGCACTTTTGTATAATCCGGATTTTACACCTTCACAAAAACAAATGCATGCCTGTGCACCTCATGTGGATTCTTTTGCCTGAGAACCTTTTCTGCAGATAAAAGAAAAGATGTACACACAATTATGAATTGAAAGAGACACTCAGTCTCTTATCATCAACAGCTGACAACAGATCATATCAAAGCAGGCAGTTTCCTGTGTATTTGAGCATGTGGTGCAAATTCTTGTTAAACCAAAGAGAGACTAGAAACTTTGCATATGCTGAAAGCATCCAAAAATTGTGGTTTTCAAAGCAAAAAAAGTCTAGTTTGGTGCCCACTATGAAATAACCGTCAGAATATGGAATGGTATGGAATTGTTGCTTTGTATGGGATGCTATTTTGTGGTTCAGTTGACTATCAAAACCATAAACGGTACTGCTTGCCTTGGTGGTCTCTGTACACAGCTGATTTATTGTACAGCTGACAGGGTTTTAGTGCAGAGACATACGCAATTATAAGACATGTTTGTGGATGTTATGTCTTCTACGGCCTATTAGCACTCTGGGCATATCTAAATAGAGAGAGCAAGAATGCTTCATTCTCAGAGTCTCAAGGCATGTTTACACGACAAATTTCAACTAAAAATGGAAAACTTTTTATGCGTTTTGGCTGTTTATTTACACGACAATGGCTTTTGGGGGTTTGAAAATGTAAACTTTTGAAAATCGATTTTGTGTTTAAAGGGGTCATATGACGTTGCTAAAAAGAACATTATTTTGTGTATTTGGTGTAATGCAATGTGTTTATGCGGTTCAAAAAACATTATTTTCCACATACTGTACATTATTGTTGCTCCTCTATGCCCTGCCTTTCTGAAACGCATCGATTTTTACAAAGCTCATCATTCTGAGAAGCAAGGCGTGCTCTGATTGGCCAGATATCCAGTGTGTTGTGATTGGCCGAATACCTCAAGCGTGAGGCGGAAATGTTACGCCCCTCACCGTATTGTGATGCCGTGTCCCGGCACGACGACACAAAAACAATAAAACCCATTATAAACAAGACATTTGTTGCATCCAGTGGGGACATAATTACTGATTATAATGACTTATACTGTCTTTTACCATGTCTGCATTTGTGATCGGAGAAACGACAAACAACAAGCACTACTCTACACTGCTCAAAACTCGCGTTTGAATCGTCAGTGGCAGAAACGTACTTACAGGCTGTGAGTCAGAAGCGTCAGACTGTCCTTGCAAAGTTGGAATTGCGTCACTTTATAGAAACAGCCTTTGTGCAAGCCAGCATTGTAGGCTACTCTTCCAGGATCAGGAAATAGTCCTCTGTAAAATGCGCAGCACACACTAATACTTGGGTTGAACTGTTCTGGAACAGTGTTGTAAATACAACTTAACCACTGATTTCTAGTTGTGTCCTCTTTTGGAAGCCCAAACAAAGTACTTTCACTTTCACAATGAAACAGCGTCTCCAGGACATGGTGCCGGCGGCAGCAACAACACTACAGCAAGAATCATAGTTCCACCTTCTTTCATTGCATATACATTTGAGCGGTGTTATGCAAATTTCCCCACACCGTGACGTAGAGATGTGGGGGCATGTTTAAATGAGCTGTTTTAGGGGGGCGTGGCAGAATCTTAACTTTTATAAAGAATATCTCTTTGGTTTTGAGACTTTAGTCTTTGCAACTTCAGGGATCTTATCTACGCACAAACAGCTTGTAACACTCCAAAGAGAAAGGAAAACTTGAAATCGGATCATATGACCCCTTTAACCACTAAAGTATAAACCACAAAAATGTGAATTAGCATAAATAGTGCAGGTATATGCATATTGTGTGTTTGCACAGTATTTCTTTACAAAGTGTCACCAACTTCAGGGCTGGCATGCATAATACAACATTTTAAGCCATTTCCGCAGATCCGTGTGAACAGATTTTTTGACAACGTTGTCACATGAAAAAATTAAGTAAAAATTCTTCTGTTTTTAGTACGTCAAATGTCATGTAAACATACCACAGATGAACAGAAACCAAACCAAAATCATGGAGAAGTCAGTCTAGGACTGGCCCAACAAATTAAATGCATATAATTTAGTGCTGTCAAACGATTAATCACGATTAATTGCATCCAAAATAAAAGTTGTTTACACAATGTATGTGTCTTCTGTATATATTTATTTTGTATATATAAAGACACACACATACAGTATATATTTTGAAAATATTTACATGTATTTACATGTTTATATTTATATTCATATAATTTATATTATATAAAACTATATTTAATATATAAATATAACATTTTTCTTAAATATTTACATGCATGTGTGTGTATTTATATATACATAAATATACACAGTACACACATATGTAAACAAAAACCTTTATTTTGGATGCGATCAATCGCGATTAATCGTTTGACAGCACTAATAATTATTAATATTATTTCTTAAGTCATGTTGGTTTAAATTTCCTAACTCTACAGTGTAAACAGTATTATTATTTTTTTGAAGTTGTAAATAAAAAAAAGATTATTGAAGTACTTTTTACAAGAAAATACCATTTCAGTTTTTCAAAATTTCTCCATTTTAATTTCTGAGTAAAAAAAAAAATGCCTACACTAAATTTTAAGTGTATTTAAAGTTTACTCTGTACTGTTATTTTTATTTTGTACTGGCAAGTGTTATTTTAGTATTATTTATGTGCTCTTATATATTTTATTGATATTTTGAACGAGCTTGTTTTTATATTTTCAGTTTTCACTTTTGTTATGTACTTTTGTCATTTTTGTGTTTAATTTTTTAAATTACTGTCAAGGTTTGATTTTCAGATTAAGTTATTTATTTCCAGTTAGTAATTTTAGTGCTTTATCACTTTAGTGCTTTTTCAGTTAGTTGCCAAGGCAACATTTCCAATCATAATTAAATTTTTTCTATCGAATTATCATCATTTAGTTTTTTTTCCATTTCTATTTAATTATACCAGCTTTATTTCAATTTTTAAAAAAAAATTAATAGTTTTAGTTTATGATAACCCTGCTATTGACATTTTAATACTTGCTTATTCACACTATTGTTTACAGCGCCAATAAATGTTATAACAAAAAACCATACCAAAAATAAAAACGGAATGAGAAGAATGTGTGTGTGTGTGTGTGTTTTGGAGTAATGGAAGCTGGATAAAGCAGAGTAACAGTGTGGGAGAAGCTAAAATCGAGAGATGACAAGAATTGCACAGGTGGAAACAATAGAGAGGTACAAAAGCTCTCTCAATGGGTTTGGTCAATGCATAGACACGTGAGTACAGAAACACGTCTGGCTTTTTCCCATCAATTCAAAAGTACTGCTCAGTCATCACTCACATTCAGTGCCCAGCCTCAAAACTGCATTCTGCTCACTCAAAACCTACAGAGAGCTGTGCTACAGCAACAACGCAGGAGTGACTAGTAGAAACTGATGATTTTTAATGCAACTTTGTATAAGTCAGACATTTACTCATTTCTGAGGCTGGCCATGTGGGTTTGGACAGTGTTGACGCCTTAATCTGTAACTTTTCACATTCTGCATAACTGAATCCAAAACATTCCAGTCTGTCCCGGAGCAAAACCCCAACTAGCATACAAGAAAATCCACTGCATACCCTAAAAATATCAAAAACAACTGTGTGCATGCACTTATGAATCACAGTCTATTTAAAGACAACTATCAAGCAGAAGTATGCGTCTTAAAACCAAGTGAGCTGCCCTACCTAGACAACATTTTTGAGCATCTTAAGCAGACAAAATCAAGTGTTTCCAGTTACTGAATCTCTTAATATACTGAATCTCTTAATATACATTACACTGTATTCTGGTCTCTCATCATCTGGTCTCTTTCCCATTTGGATTTCATTCTTATGTAGAATGTTTTAAAGGTTAATATGGAATAACATCATTATATTCTGAACTCAAGTTTAAAGTATAAGGGTGTCCCAAGGTTTTCCACTCTCTATTATTACCTCCACCTCCATCAGCACGTTTAACCCTTTGGTGGTCTTCGGTAATTTTTGGACTGTTTTTTTTTTTTTTTTTTTTACCTTATTCCGAATGGTACGAAAATTGGTAAAGGTTTTGGCACTTGCTACGTGAACACACACATACTGCAATACATACTGTGTCAATAAAAAATATATTATCTTTTTTCCATTATTTGATAACTGTGTGATAACGATTCGACAATCTGTACAACAAAATGCAGTCAGCTACTTCAGTTCCCAGATCATTAAAAACAGACAAAGCGAGTTAATGATGGAATTCAATGAACGCCGGCATCTTCCATAACCATTTTTATAGCCAACATAAACCATCAGTGAAAAGTCCTCCGGCTCCTGTCTTAAAACCTGTGCACATGTGCTTTGACATAATAAACACAAGCTGACTTCATTTTAAGGTGTCCTGTAAAATCATAAGAGCTCATGATTGATATGTAATATTTCTAGTTCTTGTTGTAAGCATAAAAAAGTCATATTAATGCTTAAAACTAGAAAAACATATGTAAAACATATATAAACTTAGTTTAAGATATATTCTCTGAAATTTTACCTTGAACAATTTTGCACCATAAACAAAGTATTATTCTTGTTTAAGATTTTTTTTTCCCACTGTGAATGAATATGCATGCAAATCATGATGTTCTGAAGACTGATCCTGCATTAATTAACATTTTCAGTTCAATATGGTTATGCATATGGATTTAAATCATTAATATAAAGTCAAAAACCATGTTTAATCTAGTCTGGCTGGAACCCACCACAAAATCTCAAACCCTAACAGATTTTTCACTGAGCAGGAGACTTTTACT
The DNA here is from genome assembly GCA_021397915.2 of Tor tambroides. Classification (NCBI taxonomy): domain Eukaryota; kingdom Metazoa; phylum Chordata; class Actinopteri; order Cypriniformes; family Cyprinidae; genus Tor; species Tor tambroides. The sequence continues at coordinate 32,184 of JAFVLL020009623.1, read as the reverse complement.
CATACACAAGAGTTTGAAACTGCAACACTTTCCCTGTCCTAAAGCTGAAGATAATGTTGAACGCTGGGTTTGTTACACAGTTAACATGAATCTAATACAGACAGATTAAACACTTGGCGACAACTGCATTAAGCGCTTACAGACACTTGATAATGATTGCAAAGACTGGTTATTATATGATGTGGCGATCAGCTAAGCCAGCGCAAAACAGATAAATGACAACTGTGATGAGCGTCTAAAAAAAAAGAAAAGAAAATGGACGGTTTTAACCATGTCTTACATCCAGATCCTCAGGATATGTAGTGTTGGCAATGTTGCTACAAATCTGAAACCAAAATGAAGGTAAACTTTACAAAGATGTTAAAACTGAGTAAGTCATCTTAGATAATGTCAATAGCATAATGCAGTGTGGCTTCATCACACGTGAGTGGTCAAACCCATCTGTGTCCAACGTCTGCAAGAGATACTGTAAGGTGAGGAGTGCACATGCTTGGTGGAGGATGTGAAGGAGTTTTTTATGGTTTTATATTTGTGTTTGTGAGGAGGGCAGTGGTTTTGTGTATAGTGAAGACAGACTGTATTTTGCATTGATTAGTGGTTGAGCCTGTAGTGTCAGTGAACTGGTGGAAGCTCTCAAACTGGTGCCACATAGTTGCCAGGGAATGTTCCAAAAGCTTGGGTCCTCTCAGACGTACCTGGCAGGAAAAGAAGAATACAATGCCATTTAAGCAAGAAAACTTGTGACGCAAAACAGCTACCGCTTTGCTAGCACACTGTGGTAAATGACAGTACTGTAATGTGAGAATTGGCCGAGAGAGGGCAGCAAAGGGAAGGGCTTTGCACTGAGACCACACTTCAAATCTATAAAAGACACTTCTTTCAGTTTTGTTATATTATCAAATATTACTTTTATTCATTAAGGATGCATTAAATGGACAAAAGTGACAGTAAAGACATTTCTAATGTTACTAAAGGTTTTTAATTCAAATAAATGCTGTTCTTTTGAACTTCTTATTCATCAAAGAATCATGAAAAAATATATGTTTCCACAATTAAGCAGCACTGTTTTCAACAACGATAATCAGAAATGTTTCTTGAGCAGCATGTTAGAATGATTTCTGAAGGATTATGTGACACTGAAGACTGGAGTAATGGTGCTGAAAATTCAGCTTTGTGTCACAGGAATAAACTACATTTTAAAGTACGCAAAAATAGAAAACAGTTTTAGTTTTTCCTGACACTGCTATGTTCAATTACATTTTTTTTCCACAGCAGTCTTTTAGTGTGTATTTCTATTCTATATAATATTCTATATAATACTGTAGGCCTTAAATATATTAATGCTTATTTCAGACTAACCTGCCCCTACAATTCTGCCCAACTACACTAAAATAGCATCAATAGTTTTAAATGCTTGAAGTCAATTTAGCCATTGCAACATTAAAATATAATTACCAAATATGAAATTATAATATGAGGTGATAATTAATATGGTACCAATATATAATTCGTTCCAGTGGTTGATCTCTTTACAAAGTCAAACAGACCTATCCTGTTTAAGAGGGCAGTTCTTGGCCAGAATGAGCTGTAGAGTGAAGCAAACTTAAAGGACCATTACCTACAAACCAGCCGTCATCACACTTCTCTATGACCTGAACGATGTCTCCTTCTCTCAATTCCAGCTCGTCTCTGTTCTGGGGTTTATAGTTGTAAACCGCTTTATACCTGAATGCAAAGAGAAAGAGTGAATGAAAAAGAATAACCAGTGGTCAAGAGTGAAAACTGTAGCTGGATTAACCCAAGAAATGTAATTCCTACATTTTTAAAGGGACAGATAAACATTGAGCCATCATTGTCATTTACTCTCTTTCATGTCAGTCTAAACCTCATCAACATGATAAATAAAGAGTAAATAAAGAGATTTTTCAAATTTTCTTTTTTACTTAACTATCCCTTTAATCAATCATAAAACTGATAAAAGTGAATTCTTTTTCTATGTCTGCTTGAATTAGGTCAATAGTATAAGTACTCACGGTTGTCGTGAAAAAGCCATGTTCACAGGAGACTGTGATGTGGAAGGAATTTTAACATCTGCATTGAGCTGTGGAGATTGTGTTCTGGTCCCATCCTAAACATGATTGTTCAAATTTTATTCATATGTATTTTTCCCCAAAAATTATGCAATATGTCTTAAGTATTCACACTCATTCATGGACACATTTTTTCCTTGAACATGTATTAATGTTGTTGCTTGTGATCAGCTGATACTGATTTTTCACTTTTGGTCCTTACTGTGTATATAACATGATTTAATGAAAATGCATGAGGTATAAAAATAAAATTTCTTAAAATAAATTTTATTTGATTCGAAAGAAGTGCTTTAAGTCCACCATGTCTGCATTTATTTGTCTAAAAACTACAGTAAATTGATTATTAATATTATATAATTAATATAAAATTAATAATTATTATTAATATAATATAAAATGTATGCTGTGAAATATTACCACAATTTAAAATAACTGTTTTTAATGTCATTTATTCCTGTAATGTGAAAGCTGAATTTTCAGCATCTTTACTCCAGTCTTCAGTGTCACATGATCCTTCAGAAATCATTCTAATATGCTGATTTGATGCACAAAGTGGGGGGGGGGGGGTCTTCTTATTATCAATGTTGAAAACAACTGTGCTGCCTAATATTTTTGTGGAAACTATGAAACGCCATTTTTCAGGATTTTTTTTAGGATTTCAAGATTTTCACTTTTGATTAATTTAATGCATGCTTATTGAATAAAAGTACCAATTTCTTTCAAAAAGAAAAAAATCTTACTGATCCAAAAACTTTGAACTGTATTGTTCAAATAAAATTACTAAAATTAAAAACACATATTTGCCACAATACAAAAACATTCCACCATTCAAAAGTTTGTGGTCAGTAAGATTTTTAAAAATATTTATAAGAAAGACTCTTCTGCTCACCAAGGCTGCATTTATTTGATCAAAAATACAGTAAGAAAACGGTAAAAGTAATATTTTGTAACAATATGTGACCCTGGACCACAAAACCAGTCTTAAGTCACTGAGGTGTATTTGTAGCAATAGCCCCAAATACACTGTATGGGTCAAAATTATCGATTTTTCTTTAATGCCAAAAATCATTAGGATATTAGTAGAGATCATGTTCCATGAAGATATTTTGTAAATTTCTTACCGCAAATATATCAAAACTTCATTTTTGATTAGTAATATGCATTGCTAAGAACTTCATTTAGACAACTTTAAAGGTGATTTTCTCAATGTTTTGATTTTTTGCACCCTCAGATTCCAGATTTTTAAATACTTGTATCTCGACCAAATATTGTCCTATCCTAAGCTTATTTATTCAGCTTTCAGATGATGTTGACAACAATGTAAAAGGCCTTACTATCACTTTTTGATCAATTTAATGCATCCATGCCAGATAAAAGTATTAACGTCTTTCAAAAAAAAAAAAAAAACTAACTCCAAAATTCTGAACTGTACTGTACAAATAAAAATACTCAAATTTGATAAAACATTTATTTGCCACAAAACATTCACTAAAAACAATCTGATTAATAGGCCATACACATAGATAGGTAGTGTTGTTAGTCTACACAAACCTGTGTGATGTACGGAGGGTGAGAGCTGCTGTTGGTTGGCAGTCCCGGGCCCTGTGGAGATGTCAGCACATGATTGGAGGGAGACATGGGTGATCGCGTGTCCTTTTCCAGTGGGCTGTGAGCGTGCAGCGATCCGGTCCGGTTGTTTGTGGGCAAGAACAGGAAGTGGTTTGAAGGCTGTTTTGGGGAGGTGGGCTGTGCGTGTGACAGAGGGGAGCGTGATTGGCTGGAGTGTTTGTGAGGTGAAAGCTGGGGTTCGGGGGAGCGTGACAAGGGAGACAGAGGGGAGTGCTGTGGTCGACCAGGGCTGAGGGGCTCTGGGGTAAGAGTGGGAGAAGATGGAAAGTCATCACTGCTTTTAGTGCGGGGCATTTTGTTGACCTGGACGTAGTTGATGGGGAAGATTCCACTGCGGCTGGTGCCGGCGATACGCCCCTCCAGCCAGTGATCATCAACACGCCTGGTGATAGAGATCACCTCGCCCTGAGACAGAGACAAGAGAGAAGAAAGCTGTTTGGTGTCAGATATCACGGTTCTCTGGAATACTTGCTTCTGATTGGTCAATCACAGCATTCCATGGTTGAATATTTGTGTACAATGATGTTGAGCTGTAAAATTTGCAGTAATTGTCTGTAATTGTTCCAGGCAACCATTATCCTACATATTTGTACTAGTTAGGGCTGAGAGTTGATTACAAAAAGAGTTGATTTACATGTCTGAGCATGAAATTATTAAGATTCATTGCCCTAATTACCAAATTCAAGCCTTAAAGCAGCGGTTTTCAACCTTTATGACTCTAAGGCCACCTACTGTCTACAACAATATTTGAAGGCCCCATGACTTTTTCAAGTGGTTCATGATTTACTTGACAAGAATTAAGAATAAGTATTTAAAGAGGTCATGGACTGCCTATGTTTTTTATTTTGTTCTGTTCTCTGAGGTCTACTTATAATGTTAAAGATGTTATAGTACATATTTATGATGACCTGAACGTTCACCTCTCTCGTAAACACTACATGCACGAATCGGTGAGCGGGGCTAAACAGGCAGTGATGTTGAAGCAGGCGTTGATCTTTTTCTGCGAAGGGGGTGTTTATCCACACTATTACATCAGTGTCACATTCCACAAGCTGTTGTTTTGGAAGACTGCCTTCAATATAAGCTGCTTTTAGACTAACGAGAATGTTTTGAGTTCTGAAACTTACAGGATGTTTTTTATAGTACAATGACCTGCCTCTTATGTCAAAAGATCAAGGGAATTTTGGTTCCTCAGTTCATGACTCCTTTAAGAATATAACATTTTATACACTAAGATTTATAAATAATGTTTTTTTAATCTACATAACATTTCTAGGTCTAGAAATCACACTTTAAAAAATTAGACTATTTCATATGCAGGGTTTTTTAAAGTGGTCATCGGATGCAAAATTCACTTTTACGTGTTGTTAACATAAATGTGCGTTGGCAGTGTGTACACAACCACCCTAAAATGATAAAAATCCACCCAGTGGGTTTCTTTTAAATCCAGATATATAATATCCCCTTTTTCAAATCAAGCCGTTCTCAGATGCCTGGCTGTGTGACGTCACACAGACCCAGGCCCCTCCCACGACTGTTGATTGACACTAGTGTTTTACCTTAGACCCGCCCTGAGTGAGCTGTCATCAGTCCGCCATTGTTTCGACGCCAGAGCAGGAGTAGACAAGAATGGCTCCTAAGCGATTGAGGTGTTTTGTTGTTGGGTGTAATACTGAACATAGCAGTCGTCATTTACTCCCGACATCTGAGCCGCTGAAGACGCAGTGGATTACGTTTGTTTTTGAAGGGAATGCTCCTCTGATCTACCTAAATGCGTCTATCTTCGCGCGAATCATTCGTGATTCAGCTTCACCTCCAGAAGAAGTGAGTATTAGTTTTTTTTAATGAATTTTGCAAATTGCCTTAATGTGCTAGTTAGCAAGTTTCACAATGAATGTGGCTAAAGTTTACAGTCTCTCAGAGAACTGCTTGTCACCCCACGGAAGAGAGGGGCGTGGCCAACAGAGTTCATTAGCATTTAAAGAGAAATGCACTGAAACAGCTTGCTGTGTGCAGAGCTGTTTTTGACAGGTTAAAAGGGTGTTGTATTACACTATCATTGATAAATTTTAACCAAAGTATGTTACAGACTTTTCATTAAGACCCTAAAGAATCATATGAACCTGTGGAAAACGGGCATCCGATGACCCCTTTAAGACTGGGGGAATACTTCAAAAAAGCTGTTCTTGAGGAGGGTGAAATAAAATAATATCTTGATTTTTTAGTTGTATTGTCTTATTTGAATTTAATTCTGTTTTTAATGTATATTTTATTTTATACTGAAAGTCAATGTAACCTGAAAAACAGTCAACTTTCTTCAAAATATCGTCTTTTGCATTCCACAGAAAAAAATTCAATCACACAGGTTTGGAATGACATGAGGGTGAATATATGATGACAGTAATTTTGAACAAACTATCCTTTTAACATCTAGTAATAAGGGTTTTGATGTATTTCAGTGACTTGGAATACTTTAGATTGAGACTGACTACATTTGGTGTTACATCATTTCTCCAGCAGGTGGTGACCTGTGATTATTTTTGAGCACAGATAATTTGAAATAAATGTCGAATTGTTCACAATCGAAGCACAATAAGAGCACCAAAAGCTTGTCAAAGTCAAACTTTCTGGAAAAGTTTGCCCCAACTAGTAAACACCTTCAAACTACCATTAGTCAGTCTGTGGTGATTATGTAATCGGTACATAGTAGGTGTGGCTCTGGGGCTCCGGTTCTTTTTTTCCTGTTCAGTCCATCAAGGTCAGACATCCAAGAGTGAAAACACGAACACTGAACACTGCTGTTTTCTCACTGCTGTCATTTTTGTTGTGAAGAAAGCATGCAGCACATATTTACATATTCATCTAAACACCACTCTCAGCAGCGTTGGGATGTTCACAGTAAAACTGCTGCTAAGGAATTTCGAACTTCTTTTTACCCCCTAAGCGAAAAACGAAAAAGAAGGCCTTTACTTAACTGATCAGTGCAATCCGTCAAACCGTGAACACAAGCGCACCATTTAAGCAAATGGAAGAGGTCACAAGAAGTATATTCATTTCAAACCAGCCACAATTTAAAGAGGTTTCCACCTCGGATCAATTAAGACTCAAGAAAATGAGTTTGGAATCTAATATTTTATGAAAACCAACTGCACACAATAGATTAGTTGTAGTATATGGTGCAGATGTTCAGTGTATATGGTACCTTTTTGAAGGACAGTTCCACAGGCAGGTCAGCATTGAAGTTGAACAGGGCTACAGCCTCTCCGTACTCCAGCACCTGGATGGTGGGAGACTTTATAGGTGTGGGCTTCTCTGTTGGAGGAATAATCTGAAAGAAAACATAGGAATGAGTGTAAATGAAAAGAAGATGATGTGAAGTGTTTTATTTGCATACATATAAACATACCTCCACGTAGCTGGTGGGAAAGATCCCCACTCTCCCATGATGCTCTCCTTCATACCAGTTGGCATCCACTTGCCGGTGTATGTACACTACATCACCTTTTTGTAAGGTCAGCTCCCTATGGATGAGAGGTTTAAAAATAATAATAATAATAATTTTTATTTTATTGCAGCGGCATAAATATGGAAGCCTGTTTCCACCACTCAATAAAAAATAAAACAAGGTAAGTGCAACTTTTTATCTCATAATTCTGACTTTTTTTTTCAGAATTGCCAATTATAAAGTCAGAATTAAGTGATATAAACTTGCAATTGCGAGTTATAAAGTCAGAATTGCGAGATAAAAACTCGCTATTCTGACTTTTTATATTTTAATATTTTACAATTCTGACTTTTTTCTCGCAACTCTGACTTCTTTTTTCAGAATTGTGAGATATAAACTCGCAATTGGGAGTTATATCTAAAAAAAATTCTGAGGGGGGGAAAAAACTATTTTCTTACAACTATAAGTTTATATCACAATTCTGATTTTATACTGAAACTCGCAATTCTGAGAAAAAAGTCAGAATTGTGAGATAAGAAGTCGCAATTACCCTTTTTTATTTTTTATTCAGTGGAGGAAACGGGCTTCCATACATTTGCCATGCTTTTTGTGTTGTATCAGACTTTCCCAAATCCTTCATATACTAATCCCAATTCTGCAAATAATTATGAATAATGAAATCTGTGTTGTGCCTTTTGTTTCTACTTACTTTGGTGACTGTGCTTGGAAATTAAATTTGGCTCGCGCTGCTTTCATCTGTGTAAACAAACATTCTTTCCAAATGTCTGTGTCAAATATTTACCTTCCATTCAAACCTCAGCAGAGAAAAATGATCAAATACTGTACCTTTCTCTCTTCTTTCTTGGGGGGGAAATCCATGTCTGATGACATTATGCGATCTGTAGAGGAAAGTGAAGACCAGAAATGAGATATCAGCCCATACTACATCAATAGAAAAATTGTGTCTATTGTTAGCTTGCAAGTTATTGGGTGTTAAGCACTTTTACACCCTAGGGTGAAGGATGTGGTGATCATGTGAAGGATCTCTTGGTTATCTTGACTGCTGAAAATTAAACTAGGGCTTCTGTGCACACTGGCTGTTAAAGCTCTTTTGTAGCTGGATACTTTACTGATTTATGTTGTTACATAATCCACATATTTGAGAGGTTTTAATGAGGGGTTTCACAGAGGGCTTTATAGCCAGACTTTGATCAGTTGATGTTCTATGTCAGTTGATGTCATTTGTAATAAAAAGATCTGAAATTGCTATTTACGGTCATTTGTTATTTTAGGCAATTCTTTTCATGAATATTTCAAAGCATGTTAAGTCACAACAGTTTGGAGTCAGTAAGATTTTTTTTTTAATAAATTAGTATTTTTATTCAGCAAGGATGCATTTAATTGATCAAATGTAACAGTAAAGACATTTATAATGTTTCAAATAAATGCTCTTCTTTATTAGCTTTCTATTTATCAAATAACCCTAAAAAAATGTATTATAAATTTATTCATGTATAAAATATTAAACAGCAAATCAGCTCTGAAGACTGGAGTAATTCAGCTTTGCATCACAGGAATAAATTACATTTTAAAATATATTCACATATATTTCATTTGCAATAATATTTCACAATATTATACTATTTTTTTTGTATATTTGATCAAATAAATGCAGCATTTTTGAAAGAAAATCTTACCAACCACAAACCTTTGAATGGTAGCGTATATTATTGAGTGAATTTAGAGAATTAATCAAATTAATTCCTGTTGTATCTTTTTTTTTTGGCTCAATACTGGTTCATTGGGCCTCCAGCTCTGCACACGTTATTGTGTTTACAATGGCAGAGGCTTTCTCAATTAATCTCCAGGAAAAACAACTGGATCAGTCTAATCTGTAATCAAGACCTCCATCCTGCTGCTTGTAACACACTTCCTGTCCTGCTGAACAGTGGCTGATTTCATTTGTTTTTCTCATTTCACAGAAATGCATTTACTTTGTATTAATTGGGGGGAATGAGAGGAGAGGAGAAGAGTGGCAAAAAGTACAAGGAAACAGGAAACACAGGCGAGGAGGGGATAGGAAGATGACTATATCTTACCATCAGCATGCATGAAGTTCGCTGTTGTGCCCTGCTTTACAGCAGAGCAGGGGATTATGGGATCGCTGGAAAAAGAAAAGCAAAATTATCATGTGACAAATTTAGCTCAAATACTGTAGATGCAGAACACTGTAGTAAAAAACAGCAAGGGTAAAGTTCATAACTCATGATATGCTTACACGACGATTGTACTGAAAAAACGAAAAGTTTTTCTTTTGAGTTTTGTTAAGTTTTTTGTACAGATAACAATGATCTCTGATCACACGGATTCACAGAAATAGCTAAAAACACTGTATTACTCATGCCAGGCCAGTAGTTGGCGATATCACTTTGTGAAAAACACTATACACCCACTGTAAAAAAAAAAAAAAAAAAAAAAAACTTGAGCCAACTTAAAATTTTAAGGCAACCAGCTTCAGCAGATTTTTGAGTTCTCTCAACTAATTTTTGTAGGAGATTTTCAACTTTTTGTTGTATAAACTTAAAACAACACGTTGAGAAAACTCAAAAATCTGCTGAAGCTGGTTGCCTTAAAATTTTAAGTTGGCTCAACTTTTTTTTTTTTTTTTTTTACAGTGCCTGCACACATACTGTAGCTATAGACTGAACACAAAATACGCATACACATGACGGCACCGTTTTCACAAATTCGCGTTTTTGTTGTTTACACAGAGACGATAAAGTAGCGTTTTCAAAAATGTGCACTTTGAAACCCCAAAATGCCGTTGTCATGTAAATGAATAGCCAAAACAACAGTTTTGTGTAAGCGACCTTTAAAATAATTCCTCAAAATGACCGTTATTAGTTTCCAATACGGAAAAAAAAACAAAAAAAACAAGATCTTTTTCCTAAACATCAATGAGATTTAGTGAACGAATGAACAAATTCTTAGGTTTTTCTCCCCAAAAAAACTCCAAAAATCTGGCATGTGTCTCCTATAAGAGTTTCAGAGGAGATCTCAACAATGTCTGTGCCCAAATTTACCAAGACACCAAAATATGCAATTAGATTGAACATGAGCTCAAACATTTGTCATTATCTTCCCAGACCATTCATTTTTACAGCTCTACATTCAGCTAATACCCAAATAAATACTGTAAATAATTACAATGCTGATACACACATGAACAACAGAGATCCCAGTCTCCTGAGCTTTGAAAAAAAATAACCCTGGGTAACATGTGAGACTCAGGAAGAATTCCATAAAACACAACAGATGGTCTGTCTCAGCCATGAGGATCGAAATGAGAATATTTATGATTATGTGACAGACCTGAGAGGTTTAACTAATGGTGGATGATACTGCTGCACTAAACATCTTTAAAACATAATACTGCACAAGATAATACTGTATACATAAATTATAAATAAAAGTTCTTCTTTGTTTTAAGCCTAAACATCATAATTTTGCTTGAGTACAAGTGTCTTATTTTAACAATATTTACACATATTATTGTAAAAACTGCAATGTGTGTTATATCAAAAATCACGCTGATAAAATGGCAGCATACCAATTCTTGAACCCAACAACCAGTTACTGTGTTAACAGGTTTTCAGCCTCAGGGTTATTAATCGTTCCAGAAAGAGGGAAGCTATAAAACTGTCCTCACTCTGTATCCTTTTTGTAGCAGCAGGGGCATTTATGGCATTTGGAGGGTGGGGAGATAGTCAGCGGGGGGCTGAAGGGGACAGAAAGCATCAACATGCCACAGAAAAACAGAGCGAGAACTCAAGAATGTGTCAGATCCAGTGAGATACGGGCCCCTGGCGAGCAAATACTGAAGCTAAAGGTGTCAGAATGGGCATGAACATCTGAAGTACAGGCCTGGAAGGACCAAACTTTGCCTTTTATAGCTCTGCTGTGTCAAAACACATAAAGAGAGGGATAACTGCTTGAGGAGCAGCGATGCAGGCGCCGAATACAGTCTGAGAACTGAACCAATACTGTACCTCTTTATTAACAAGATGAATAAGGTCAAGCATGTGAGTAAAGACCGAGACATCCTCAAATTTGACCACACACACACACACTTAGACATAAACACACACATTCTGACAAATACACAAACACATGTACAAGCACACAAAGAGCTCAGCATGGGGTCGAGTATGTGGGCCGCCAGCCAAAGAGTCAACAATTAACCAATCAGACGAGGAGACAGGCCGGGCATGTCATATGACCTTAATAAGACAGTGAAAACAATAGAGAATCTACAGGATGTGTCACATTTCATCATCATTAATTGCACTGATTCATTATTAGATGTTATTTCTGAAGTGTTATCTCACTTTGAAAACACGCACCTTCTTCATGTACAGGAACTTAATATTATAATATAGAAATTGAGAATAAACAAATACAGAGAGATTATGATGCTGGGTAAATATTATATTATATTATATTTTAACATCTAACATTAACTTCTATCCTAATGACATAAAAGTCATTCATAACTACATAGCATATTTACAATTAATTAAATTAATTTGCTTTAGACTAAGACTGATCCTAAAGTGTATTTAATTTAAAAACACTTTTTTTAAAGTATATTTCCTAGGTTTTGTCATATTTGGCTAACTTCTAGGGAAACATTTGTTCTCAAAGTATAAGTAAGTAAACTAGGCTTACCTGTTTTCTTGTCTGTTGTCTTCTGTTCTTATGGTTGCTGTGTTGGTTTTAGCTCCCTGTAAACAGAAATCACAATTTCATTCAGCTCTAACACACATGAACTCTCTCAAAGACACAGTTAAACAGGAGCATTTGGGAGCAGCTCGAAGGCAATCTCAAGAGGCGGTGACCATTCCTGCACTGAATGCTGCACGGCTCCCCTGGGTCCTACACTCCATGCATTTTGCTCGCATTGTAAATGTGAATCAGATGGAACCGGTGACGTAATCAGCTAAGATTTCCACAGTTTATAATTCACAAGCACAGAGAGAGCCATAAAGCCTTAAACAATTAAAGGTGCAGGATTCACTGAGCCAAAAGCTAATTTTAGATTAAAGGAATAGTTTGATTTTAAGTGAATAGCAATTTAAATATGTGAATTTGAATAATAAATATGAGTCTGTTTTTCACGTAAAATATGTGGGGTCTTTCATTAATTCTGGAGCTGTGACTGATTTGGTGTCCTTTCATTTATAATGTATTGAATAGAGCAGCAAGAACTACTTTTGTTTTCAAAGAAAAAATAAAAATTAATGCTTGAAAAAATAAAATTTAAAGTTTGAAATAATGTTTTTTTTTTTGTTTTGTTTTTTTTAAAGAAGTCTCATATGCGCACCATGGCTGCATTTATTTGATTAAAGCAAAGTAAAAACAGGAAAAAATTTACAAAAAATTTTTAAATATTAAAATTATTATTACAATAAATGGAACATATATATTATTTAAATTATTAAAATAACTATTTTCTATTTCAATATACAGTATATTTTTAAATGTAGGCTAATTTATTCCAGTGATAGCAAAACTGAGATTTGAAATTAATACTGAGCTGAGAAAGAAATGAATATTTTTATTCAGAAAAGATGCATTAAATCAGTCAAAAGTGACAGTAAATGCATAATATTCCAAAATATTTCTATTTCAAATAATTGCTGTTCTTTTAACTTTTAATTAATCAAAGAATGAAATAAATAAATAAATAAATAGATTAAAGAAAAAATTTAATTATATTAAGAAATGTTTCTTGAGCAGCAAATCAGCATATCAGAATGATCTCTGAAGGATCATGTGACACTGAAGACTGGAGTAATGATGCTGAAAATTCAGCTTTGATCACAGGAATAAATTACATTTTAAAATATATTAAAAGAGAAAACTTGTCTTTTAAATTGTAATATTTTTTCATCATATTGCTGTTTTTACTGTATTTTTGATCAAATGATATTTGGTATTGGCATTTGCCTTGGTATTTGGAAAGAAATAAAGGGCAACTGATCATTTTTTGGTGAACTGTCTCTTTAAGAAGCACAAAAAGTGAGACATGGCAAGAAAAGGATCAAATAAACAGAGCTGGGCTATAAAGAGCAGACACTGCGCAGGTTGGCGTGACTCAAACGAAAGCTCAGCAGTGGGCGGCTGCAGACTTTGGCTGTTCGTCATGACAGGAAGTGACAGAGAGGATCAGCATGCACAGCTGTCAGATCGGAGCCAACATCCAGCAACCTGAAGCACACTGACAGGAAGATAACAGCGGTGGCCAGAAACGCAGAAAAACTCTTTGACTTTTTTGGCACAACAAGTGAGAGCTTAAGACTAATACATTGTCTGAAGGGTGTGGGAATTTTAAAGAAATCAGTGAAGTCATAATGGATGACTAAAGTCTAGCTAGAAGTCCAAAAGATTTAAAAGCCATTTAGAGCGACTGATACAGTACGCCAAATACAACTTCACAAAACTCTGTCTTTTCTAACTGCCGTGTCTCTGTTTTTCTTTGACCCTCACTCTCTAAAACTTTGAAGAAGGTATTTGTTTAGTATTTGCTGGGCGAAATTCAGAACTGAAGTATTCTGAGAGTGTGTTTGAAATAAACAGGCCACAAATCACAATAAATTGAACTGGAATTCCAATTGGAATGACAGGGAGACTTGCAAAACAGTTTTAAAATATTAATTTAAAAAATATAAATATATTTCCATTTAATTGAAATATATTAAATTGACAAGTTATTTTAAATGTAATTAATATTTCACAATATTACTGTTTTTACAGCATTTTAAATCAAATAAATGCAGCTTTGGTGAAGATAAGACTTTCAAAAACATTAACTTTTACCTCAAACTTTTGAATGGTAGTGTATGCATATCATTATATGAACTGAACTTTATACAGATGTGCAGACAATTAAAGTCTGGTTACAGGGAGGTGTGTGATAGAGGATTCAACTGTGAGTGTGATGTGTAGATGGGAGGGTCAGTACCTCACCCCTGCCTCGCCGCTGCTGCTGCTTCTGTGACAGTTTCCTCTCCAGACCGCGAATGTCTGAGTCCAGCTCCGCCTCAAAACGGTTCAGCTCTGACACCAGCGTTGCCTGAACAACAGCATGACAGCCAAGTGACACATTGGAAATTATGTGTTGGTGTGGTTTCACGTGTCCAAATGCAATCTGGGACTTCATGCAATTTCATATAAATGAAATTTTGACAGTGTGAAGATCACAAAACATTTGGAAATTCCAAAAACACAGCATAATAAATGACGATAGAGAGCGTGTCCAGTATTAGCAGAAAAGAAGAGCGGGAAAAGAATCTGCCTTCATTTATTCAGATTATGCTAATTACATAGGTATATTACACCAGCACGAAAACATCTTCTTCAGACTGAAGGCTTCACCAGAACATAGACTTTTAATCCGGAAACGATGTGATTGTACACTGTAACAAATACACTTTTAATAGTAGGCTATTACAATTATTTAAAAAAGAAAAATCCAGAATTCTAAATAAAGAAAACGAGATTGTCAAAAAGTGAGATGTGCAGATGGATGTCTGATGCAGAAGTATGTCAGACACTCACCTCTATGGATGGAGACTGGGATTGAGGTTTCACTGGGCTGTAATATGAAGGTAGCTGTGACTCAGACCTCAGAGACTGAAAAACAACAATAGTACAATATCATTAGACCACATTAAACCATATTGTATTTGAGCTAGCTGTCAAGGGAATATTTGTCGTTTTCATTTAGTTCAACTTAATGTGCTAAAATAAACTAAAACTGAAATAAAAATGAACAAAAACTATACAGACATTTTTTTTAAAAAACTAACAATATTAGCCTACTACAACTAAAATTAAACTGAAATTAAAACTATAATACTCTCAGTGAGCATGTTTACATGCACACCAACACACTGTATAGGATGGTAAGATTCACCGATTCGTATTGGTGCATCGGCATAAAAGTTTACGATGCAATGCATTGATTTCAAAAACGGAGTGTCTATTTACACTAAGTGCAAATAGCCCGCCTTGTTGGCAAAGGCTATTTACACTAACTCCGCCCACTAACGTGTGATTGGGTTAGTCAAGACTGCAAAAAGACGTATATGGTAAGGCGCACTTTTTTTGACGCGATCGACCCGAGTTCAAGTCCGCCTTTTGCCGAACTTTTTTTCTCCCTTTTCAAATCTCATATCGCATCAGAAAGGCATTTATTTTCAATAAAAATTAAGGAAATAATCAAAAAGTTGAAAATAAAAGTATCGGGTAGGGGTGGGTTAGGGTAGGTGTAGGGAGGGATTTATTGTCCCAATATGTGGCATCCATTTAATAATTTGAATTAAAACTATAATTTACACTCAATACCTTATTAATGTACTACAATACTGAGGTGCATTTAATTGCCACTATTTGCAATAAGTAGTATAAATAGCAGAAAATATTGCTATTTTAACAGTGTAAATAGAATCTATAGCTATTTGCACTTAGTGTAAATAGCATATCGTTAAAAAAATACTGCTATTTTCACTTGGTGTAAATAGAATCCATTGCTATTTGCACTTAGTGTAAGTAGTATCTATCGCTAAAAAACCATGCTATTTGCACAGTGTAAATAGCATCTATCGCTATTTACACTTAGTGCAAATAGTCGCTGCCTTTAAAAAAAGTGTCCATTGGATGTTAGCATTTGCATTGCGATGCATTGTTTCTAACATATATACACTGGTAAAAAATGATTTATTTAGATATAATTATTAGTAGATGCACTACACGTTTATTTATTATTTTGTATGTTATTTTATATGTAGATTGATTTCTCCTCTCTAAACTGTTTCTCAAGCGTGTTCTCTCATCACCACTGCCGCTACATCTGTCTGAACCAAAGAAATAAAAGCGAACTATCTGTACCATATTGAATTGCATAGCATCATATTTTTTTTCCATTGCATCGTATTGGATTAAATCGCACTGTGTTGAATCGAATTGATTGCACATCATCGTAACAGGGGTGAATCATATCGCATCGCATTGATAGCTGCTTCATATGTATCTTTAATGTATCGTAACGTTGGCTATGCATCAAGATTACGTATCGCATCAGCCTCAGTTATGGAGATGCACATCCCTAATACACTGATAACTACCTATACCAAAAATCAGTTTATTAAAATAACCTGATTTACTGGTTTACATGCAAATCAGTAATCTGGCCATGCATGTAATCTGCATTTACAAAACTGTAAACTGTTAAAAATCATGTTATTTCCTGGTGGTAACATGAAAACATACAGTAAGCGTCCATGTATTCTCATTAAAGAATTCTAGTTATTATGTGGGTTGTGATGTTAAATAAAGCATTAAAAAGCCCAGAATATTTCAAAATGTCTAGCACAGACTCATTCTCCTCTAATATTTGAGGTTTCTAATACTGTAACATTTAAGCTACATGAAATGGGAACACTTTTTTTGTAATTTCTTGGGTTGACACAAAGTCAGAATTTAGCATTCATTTCCTCCTCGCCTGCCGCTGTGGCTGGATGCATATCACACACACACACACTTCACAAAGCCGATATATCGCAGGTTAAGGTGTTTACATGCTGGGCAAAATCAGGGTAATGGGAAGAAATCTAGATGTGTTGATCGGTTTATGCATAAGATGATTATGACCATAGGCAAATGACTACACTCGTCAGCTTATTAAGCATAATCAGTTTATGTATGTATGCATGTAAACGCACTTAGTGATATTAAAATAACACTTTATTTTTAAGACCTACAAGTACAAGATATGAACTGAACACCATTTCATAACCAACTTAGGAGCCTATGTAACTATAAACCTGATGTGTTTTGCCTAATTTAATTGTTAGGTAAAGAGCAGACTTCAACAATTTGCTATTTTACAAGCGCTCCAGACAGGTAGAATCATGTGAAAAGCTTCTCACTTTCGCATATCTTGGCGGCTAATCATCTTATTGAAGCCAAGTCAGACATCCAGAACCGTTAACCAACTAAGACAAGGTAAGTGATGCCATCTTTCAAATATGTTAACAAAATAAGGCTGTCTTTAGTGAATGAAATGGAGATGACAGCTGTCACATTATGGGAAAACAGCATGAAAGTAGAAACAGTTACTGACAACTCTACAAACTACAGTGCTGTTAAATCACACAAGCGGTTAACGGGTTTAATACGTATCACAAGACGGCCTTCCTTTGCACAGCTCCACAACTGAAGATAAAACAATAAATTCTTTTATTCTCGTATTCACACTGAGCCAAACATAAAGTC
This sequence comes from Tor tambroides, assembly GCA_021397915.2. Classification (NCBI taxonomy): domain Eukaryota; kingdom Metazoa; phylum Chordata; class Actinopteri; order Cypriniformes; family Cyprinidae; genus Tor; species Tor tambroides. The sequence goes on along the minus strand of JAFVLL020009623.1, from coordinate 14,682 downwards.
AGTCATAAACAATCAGGGGTCCTGACAAACATCTTAATCTGAGAATGTTCTAAGAATTTATGTTAACTAATAATCCAAATTCTCTCATGGCCCTCAAATAACACCATATTATACGTCTTTGTGATGTCAGAACCAAGTAAAAAGATCTATTTGATTCATAATTACTGATGATATAAGTGAATATTAACCTTTGCCAACAGTCGTGGCCTAATGGATAGAGAGTCGGAATTGTAACCCGAAGGTCACAGGTTCGAGTCTCACGTCCGGCAGGAATTGTAGGTGGGGGGAGTGAATAACCAGCACTGTCTCCACCTTCAATACCATGAGGTGAGGTGAGACCCTTGAGCAAGGCACCGAACCCCCAACTGCTCCCCGGGCGCCGCAGCATTGGCTGCCCACTCCGGGTGTGTGTTCACGGTGTGCGTGTGTGTGTGTACTTGGATGAGTTAACTGCAGAGCGCAAATTCCGAGTATGGGTCACCATACTTGGCCACACGTCACTTCACTTTCACTTTTAACATTTCTAATAAAACTGAACACCTTTTTGGCAGGATCTGTTGACAGTCTGTTTTGCTTCTTGACACAAATCAACTTCCAGATGGTCAAGTCCAAACTAACATGTACAAGTAGAAACCAGAAAGCAAAGTGCTCACTCCTCCTCTTCATAAGTCAAATGCACTGAGGTGTGAATCTCATTCTAATATGACAGCTGAGGTCTCACAATAAGCGAATTTCAGCAAAGTTTTCTGAAAAAACAAGCCCAAAAAGCTTTGTTTCTTACTAAAGCTATGACTTTAGTCATAAGGACTGGCACTGGAGGACTGGTTTCTGTGTATTGTATGTTTTGTAGGGAAAAAGTTGCCAAAAAGCATCAAGATGGCATGTTTTTGAAGTTCTAAAACCAGTTATCCAAAGCATTATTGTGTCTGTTGAAAGCCTTTTTGTTACTGTGTGTTGGCACTCCACCAGTCCACTATCCCTTTAAAGCTTTGAGACTAAAACATCTCATTCCTAAAAGGATATCTGATCTTAATCGGGTGTAGATCACATCTAACCACCTACACAGCATCATTATACAAGAGCAAACTGAAAACCTCACGTTCTCACACCTTTTAATGGCCACTTATTCACTGCAGTCTGAATATTCATTTTAAATGTATATATTTGAAAAGAACATAAAGCTTAAAATGTCTTGTAGTTTTAAAGCTCTGACTTTTAGACAGACGGATGGACGAACATTTCAGAATTTGAGAAGAGTGTCAAGTCGAGCCAGTTTCTGGCTGCTACGCATACACAAGCTTTTCTCATCACAATTCCCATTAATTAACATACAAATGTGCACAAACACAAATATGCACCTTAGAATATGTAATATGTACCTTAAAGGTGCTACTATGTCCCTTTGTAGGGGTAAATAAGTTACAGAGATGTCCCTTTAAGGGCACTGCTCCAATGACAAGTTGCTTTACACCCGAAGCTACAACATTTATTCTGAGAGTGAAGTAATGTAATTGTGACTGAAGTCTGAAGATATTTCAAATGCATTTATGTATTTTTACTTAGTCACACCCTACTGTACCTATATATATTATCCTCACATAAAAAGTGTTATATTTTGCACATCTAAATGGGTTCATTGTTTACATTTTATTATGTTTATGCATTGTAAGGAATATACTGAAATATCAGTATTAACACTGTGTTTTATAGTTATTTGTGCTCGTTGAATTTATTAAAGCATTATATTTGATGTATTTAGATAAAGACGTTATTCTTTTATTGAATTAAATTATGAAACACCTACAAGCTCTCACTGATATGCTTTTATATGCTTTAATGCCTATAGGGAAGCTGTCATAATCTCCTCCATCAGATTCTGGCCAGCAGGACGGGCGCAACTACTTTCCCCAGCATCTTCTCATCACTCAATCGTTCATTTTAAAAAAGGCAGAAGTTTGATTTCAAAAATCCAAATTAAAGCACCTTGCATGAACCCTGACCCAAGTATAAGTATTAGTAAAAGTGACTAACTAACCAGCCCACTTACAAAATGCCAATAGACAGCAACAAAAATGCTTTTAACTGACACGATAATAGAGTTTATAGAGCTTTAGACAACTGGCAATCTAAAAAAAAAGGTGTTTTAGAACTGTAACAACATGCCATCTGGATGCCTTTGCGCTCAGCTTTATATTACAATACAAAAATCCCACCAGTCTTTTTGTGACAATATTTCTAGTTAAACTGCATCGAGAGGTCTTCAAAAACTCAGGTGATGGTTAATGACAGCTGTCTCTTACCCGACTACGATCCTCTTCTGCTCCCTTTCCAGGCTCAAAGTCAAAAATACTCTTGGGTTCTGGGTGCTTCCCTGTGTCGCCCAGATCAGCCCTGTAACACACACACACACACACACACACAGGCCACTTAACTACGCAATCATTGTTGGTTCTTGCAGAAACAGATCCTAACCTGCCCAGTGTCTGTATAACTCTCTCTCTCTCTCTCTCTCTCTCTCTCTCTCTCTCACCAGTCGGGCAGGGCTCCGTGAGGGGTGAGGGTGAAGGGGTCTGAGCACCCGTCCTGCTGGCCACAATCTGGAGGAGGAGATGATGACAGCTTCCCTATTGCCATTGAAAAAAATCATATTAATGAGAGTTTATAGATACTTCACACTATCATTCAAAACGAGAATAATTTCTTTATGTAAATACATCAAATACAAAGCTTTAACAATTTCATTGGGAACAAATAACTGTAAAAAAACATACAGTAATTGCAGCACAATTCAAGCTTCTGTATGACTGAGAATTACAGAATATAGAGCCCAGAAATAAGTATAATGCTTTCATATTAATTATTCAGCTACTCACTTTCTCTCCAGTCAAGCTCAGGGTCTGCAGGAGTAAAAACATACAAAGTTAAATTAGAAGAAATGACCTTAATATAGCTATATTAGCTTTACTAACTAATTAGGGATGCATGATTGCTACAGTATCAATTATGGGCAAATATTAGATGTTTGGAATGTCTGAATCTTTTTAAATAATTTACACAAAATAGTGTATAACTGTATATACTACCATTAAAAAGTTTTGGTTATACCTTATTTTAAGGTTTATTTGTTACAGTGTAATTATACAATTAAGTATTCAATCATATTAATTAACATTTACAATTAACATTCATTAACTATACAGATAGGTTTGTTAACTGCTTGTAATTCTTCTTAAACTGTTATTATTACTATAATAACAGTTTTTATTATAGTAATAACAACTGTTATTATAGTAATAACAGGGGGAAGTCGTGGCCTAATGGTTAGAGAGTCGGACTCCTAATCCAAAGGTTGCGAGTTCGAGTCTCGGGCCGGCAGGAATTGTAGGTAGCGGGAGTGAATGTACAGCGCTCTCTCCACCCTCAATACCACGACTGAGGTGCCCTTGAGCAAGGCACCGAACCCCCAACTGCTCCCCGGGCGCCACAGCATAAATGGCTGCCCACTGCTCCGGGTGTGTGTTCACGGTGTGTGTGTGTTCACTGCTGTGTGTGTGCACTTTTGATGGGTTAAATGCAGAGCACAAATTCCTTCCATACTTGGCCGTATGTCACGTCACTTTCGTCACTAATAAGTACATGTACTGAATAACAAGGAAACTGTAAAATGTTATAAAATACTTCTATTTTAAACAAATACAGTTTTTTTAGCTCGCTGTTCGTCAAAGAATCATGAATAAAAATGTATCACAGTTTCCACAAAAATATTAAGCCACTCTTAACTTATTTAGCAACTGTCTTCAAAACTGATAATAATAATAAATGTTTCTGAAGGAACATATGACACTGAAGACTAGAGAAATGATGTGGACAGTTCAGCTTTGCGTCACAGAAATAAATTACATTTTAAAATATATTCAAATAGAAAACGCTTTTTTGAAATTGTAACAATATTACTGTTTTTACGGTATTAAATAAATTGAGCCTTGGTGAGCAGAAGAGAGGTGAGCAGACTCTCAAAATATTTAAAAAATCTTATCATCCCCAAACATTTGATGTGTAGAATTAGAATAGAATTTCGACATCATCTATGTATCGGTTATCGGCCATAACAAAAAAAAAAAAAAGGCAAATAAATAAAAAACAACATGCCAGAATTGTATTATTAATACATCCCTATAATTAATTAACTACAAAATTACATAAAAATATACATAAAAATAAAAATATACATTTAACTGTACTGAACTTCAGATGTTTGGCTGCATCTTTATAGTTATTATCTAAAATCACACCAATATTTGGAGCTGATGTGGTTTATGAGCTTTAAGCAATAGGTTGCTGGTTAATACAGAGCAATCATGAACTATATCACCATTACGATCTCAACAAATCACAGGTTGCTCATGGGAGAATGACTGTGTAATAATTGTAGTGTAAGTCTCTTTGGATAAAAGTGTCATTTAAATGAACCACTTACTATACTATTTAAAGACCAGATACCATGTAAGATTATCACATGTCAGCCAGCTATTAACTTCTTTCTTTCTATAAGCTCAGTAAGTCTGAGTTAAACCAGGTGTCTATGAAAACATACTGAGCAAGTTGTGTAACGCTGCTTTATGTTGCTCATAATTACTCAATTACATCAGCTGCTGTTCCAGTTATTAAACTGCAAACTTCTGTACATTAATCAAGCGCAGGACTCTGGCCAAATATCCTAGAGGGATTTTTTGAAGTTTTGTAACAGCAGTTAGCGGTAAAGCACTGAAAACCTTACAGCAGGAGTTGGCATAACAGCAAACCTAAACACTTCTGCTGCTGTTGTCTAAACCAGCTAAATCCAGTTTCATTGCTTACACTAAAAGTTTGTGCTTTTTACATTTTAATGAGTTTGAAATCTCTATCTTCTAACTCAGAAGCTTCACTGATGAAGGAAAGGCACAGTGCGGTATCCCATCATGCTCAGCAATGCCTATCTGGTTCCACTTTCAAAGGGTCAATTGTGCACTTTCTCATTGAGCTCCACATGTGCTGAAAGGTTAAACAATGTTCAAGAAATTAGGTCTAAAATTTCTAAGCAAGAGTTTGGCTTTATTCTTTCTGGATCAGTGCAGAATGTGACAGAAAATAATGGAGCGGAATTTCCTCATTGTTTCAGATAGAGAGATAGGAGGAGAGCACATACCCTCTGGTTTCTTGTGGATTTGTCTAAACATGCTCCTATACCAGTCCTTGGGCTTGTTTACGCTCTGGAGAAAGGGTTGGGAAAGAGAAAAATGCATTGCTGGCATAAACTGTGTACTTAATATTTGTAATCAATATTTTTGTCTTGTTTACAAGTAAAATATCTCAACAGAATAAAAAAAAAGATTAACAAATAATTTAATAAAATTCTAAAAATATATCTTGATTTTTTTAATATTATTATATCTTGAAGTTTTTCATACCACACCGGCAAACACTTTTTCTTGTTTTTAACATAAATAACAGTGAAAAATAAACTCAATACAAGAGACATTCTTAATATCTACACCTTACAAAATCTTTCTTCTCAAATACATAAGTCTTGAGGTATTCTCATATTTTTATCAATATTTTGAGAAATTAAGTTTCATTTTTGCATTTAATGTTATATTTTCTGCTATTTTAGTTAAAGTTGTAGTAATTTTTTTTGCCATTTTTATTAGTGTTGTTTTAAAAATATATGTTTATATAGTATTTATTAAGTTTTTTTTAGTTATAGTTAAACTTGCTAAAATAGCTTATATAAATAAATAAATAAATATATGATATATACAGTATATACAGTCAGTGTATGTGTGTGTATATATATATATATATATATATATATATACATACATACACACATACATATACAACCCGAATTCCGGAAATGTTGGGACGTTTTTTTTTTATTTTGATTAAAATGAAAACTAAAAGACTTTCAAATTACATGAGCCAATATTTTATTCACAATAGAATATAGAGAACATAACAAATGTTTAAATGGAGAAATTTTACACCTTTTTCCACTAAATGAGTTCATTTCAAATTTGATGCCTGCTACAGGTCTCAAAAAAGTTGGCATGGGGGCAACAAAAGGCTGAAAAAGCAAGAAATTTTGAAAAGATTCAGATGGGAGAATATCTAGCAACTAATTAAGTTAATTGACATCAGGTCTGTAACATGATTAGCTATAAAAGGGATGTCTTAGAGAGGCAGAGTCTCTCAGAAGTAAAGATGGGCAGAGGCTCTCCAATCTGTGAAAGAGTGCGTAAAAGGATTGTGGAATACTTTAAAAACAATGTTCCTCAACGTCAAATTCCAAAGGCTTTGCAAATCTCATTATCTACAGTGCATAACATCATAAAAAGTTTCAGAGAAACTGGAGCAATCTCTGTGCGTAAGGGACAAGGCCGAAGACCTTTGTTGGATGCCCATGGTCTTCGGGCCCTCAGACGACACTGCATCACTCATCGGCATGATT
>JAFVLL020009622.1:0-25906 GCA_021397915.2 Tor tambroides | reverse complement strand
AAATGTGTTTAGACCCTCCAGAGCCACACAGAGTCAGAGAGTGAAGGAGACTCCATGCAGAGGACACTGCTGTCAGAGATGGCCATAAAGTGAGTCCCTGATTATTAATGATTCCATCCGCATTCTTATTTCTAAATGATATTAACAGCTTGAATTTACTGGTCATGAGGAATTTCAGATTCTATGGATTTAAAGTTACAGGAATTTTGTGGGCAAATTGCGATTGGATTGAAATGCTAGGATTCTGTAATTAATGTATTTGAAATATGTATCACAATCAGCTTCACCGGTGAAGGATCTCCATGTAATTTTCAAGGGTAGATTTTGTTGCTTTTCTCAGGAACCTGTTGAGGATGTGGACTCTTGGGGCGAGTCCATCGAGAAGCTTCTGTCCTGTAAAGGTAAGACAATTCCGTACTGTATATCCTCTGTTAATATTGTGCACTATTCATTTAAGATAAATCATAAATATTACTTCTAAAGAACTTGACAATTTCATAAAGAAATCACGTTTTTAATCAGAAAATGAAAAAAATGACAAAAAATATTTTATATATATTTCCATATATTAATATATATTTCAGAAATATTTATTTATTTATTAGCCATACGTATTGAGAAAAGTATTCAATAAAATATATTTATATTACAGTTTGCTTATTGTCTGTTGAAAGCATAAGACGATACTTCTGGATTATTACGCAGTTGATTTGTCGTGTGTTTGGAGTTGGCATAATGCAAACAAATAAAGGGTTACTCTGTCATTTGGAAACACTAGGCAAATTAGTTTGAATAAAGTCAATGGTTCATGTTGAAGTGATGCATCTCAATCTCACTGCTGTATAAATACGTGTCAAATATTGTTCAAATATTAATTTTCAAATTTCAGTTTCAACATCTAAATTGGAGAAGTAACACTTAACTATTTGTCATAATTAACTCTCATGATGGTGTCATGCTACAGCGGGACAGATGGCTTTCCAGGACTTCCTAAAGTCGGAATACAGTGAGGAAAATATTCTGTTCTGGCTGGCATGTGAGGAATACAAAAAGATCACGAGTGCACCAGAGATGATCAGCAGGGCAAACCAAATCTACACTGAGTTTGTGCAAACGGAAGCACCCAGACAGGTGAATGAAGGAACTGTGCTCAACTCCTGTGCTCAATTATTTGGTCCTGCTGCTCTGAAGTTCGTGAGAGCATCCTTGATGAGAGTTTCACTTTCATCCTTGGGGAGTGCAAGCATTCTGTATTTTAAGATAGAAATTGGATATTGGTTTTGTCTTAAGTACACAAGACCCATTATATTCACAACAACAAAAAAATTTTATTTGGTCTATTCATATTCTCAAATTATGTTTAAACATTTTTGCCACTGTTGACTCCAGCCAAACTAAATATTTATTTAAAAATATTTATATAAAAACATTACATTCATTCATTTATTTATTTATTTATAAAGAAAGAAAGACAAAGAAACATGTGTTGCCCTTATTTTCAGGTCAACATTGATTCTGGGACTCGCACAAATATTACAAACAACATCTCGGAGCCAACTCTCAGCTCATTTGATACGGCACAGAAGATGATCTTCAGTCTAATGGCGAGAGACTGCTATCCCAGGTTTCTGAAGTCTGACATCTACCAGTCCATTCTGCAAAAAGATGAAAAGAGATGACTTCATAATGACTAATGATTAATGTACACCAAGTTTAACTATTGCCAGTAAGTTTTTTTTTGTTTGTTTGTTTGTTTTTGTTTTTTGTTTTTTAGTTATTTTATATTTGGTAAACATGACCTAGTTTTGGACTGAAATAGCTCATCAGTTTTCATCATTATGTTGCCATATAAAGTTTTTTGAAGGAAAAACATGTTTACAGTGTCCCATTAGGATTTATTCTGATTTGATATTCTGCTGTTGCCTTTGTTTTATTTTTTCTGCTCACAGAATATTAGACCAATTAACTAAATCCCATTATAAACTATAACAGGAAAAAATCATGCATCAAAAAATCATTCCATATTGGATTAAAAGGATCTGTTGTGGGCCTGAATGAATTCAGTAATTTCCTGTTTATCAGCATACTGTTGAGAAATCAAGAATAATATGAAAATGAGAATTTGAATGCTGCTTTTTTAACATAACTTGTACAGCCAATTCAGCTACAGTTCATTTCTATAACAGTGCAACCTATCGGTCAGATATTTTTTTTATTATGATGATGATGATTATGTAAAAATTTTTATTATTAAAAAAACATTATTGCGTAGGTTTTCTTATGATTGATGTTATGACCGTCAGGAGGAAATTTGTAAAATTATTTTAAATGACCATTTAAATATGACCACTTTTATGCAGGAACATCCTGGATCGCTTATATAAAAAGATGAATATATATATATATATATATATATATAAAATTTAAATAAATGAACATAAAACATGAAAAATTGTGTGAGCACTTTATATAAAATGTAAATAATATATAGGTGTTTTCATTTTTATTTTATTTTTTTTTTCAGTTTGTGGACCATGAGTAGATGGCATATTTAAATTGACACAAATAAATGCAATAGACAGTGAGGAACAGATCAATAGTCTGTTAATGGGTTGTTAAACTAGATATGACAATGTATAACAATGCCTGACTAAGGTCCATTCTTGCCATTGAAGAACCACAAACTTAGCCAGAGAGAGAGAGAGAGAGAGAGAGAGAGAGAGAGAGAGAGAGAGAGAGAGCATCTGTTCGAGATCAGAGAGCATCTGATAAAGTGACCAACCACAATTTGTTTTGTTTTAATGTGATGTTTAGGGGAAGTTTTATCTTAAATAGGTTAATCCTGTTGAAAAAAAATACATAGCATTCATAATGCCACAAAAAAAAAAAAAAAAAAAAAAAAAATCTGCATAAGCTTTGTATCTGTCCAAAAGTAATAATGAGTATTGATTATTTCACCGATGTAATTCAGAAAACAGTGTGGACATTTTTTGAGGTCCTGGATATCTACTTCATACTTACCTCAAATAAAACTCAGAACCTAGACCAGTCTTCTAGAAGTTTCATTTCAGCCAGCCAGTCAGCAAATGTGTAAAGTTCTTTTCTTTTAGTGAGTAACATGCATCAGACTCATGTGTCCGGAACAGTTCACTCTTTTTTTACTCTCCGTGTTATACTACATACTGTAGTGCACTATATAGGGAAAAAGTGAATACATTAGCCAGAGAGGACCGGTGGACTGGTTGCAAAAACAAATATGTCACACAAGTTTTAAGTGCTTTTTCTTGTAGGCAATACCTAATTTTGGGAAATAATAATGATGACAAAAGATTTCTTTGTAATGCAATAAATCTTTATACTGTTTTTTTTATGTTTAATATAGGTTATTTGTATGTGTGTGTGTTTATATATAAGTTCATGGACAGTTCATATTATAATTATAATAATAGCAATATATAATGATAGTAATTGATTAAAAACTGTTGTAAAAATCAGCAGAAACACGGGTAATGCCATGACAGAAAATTAGGCTACCACGCTTTATGTTAAGTTTGCAGAAGTTTCCTTCAACCTTAAACACAACACTATGAAATGCGTATATAAAAATACAGGTAAAACTCCTGTAAGAAATCAATATGGAGAATTCCTTCAAATTAACAAGGTACACTGGCCCGTATTTTTACGGACTTTTCTTTAGTGCAAGGGTGGGGAACGTTGATCCTGGAGGGCTGCTGTCCTGCAGAGTTTAGCTTCAACCCTAATCAAACACACCTGAACAAGCTAATCAAGGTCTTCAGGATATAGAGGTAGGTATTGTTTTTCAGGGTTATAGCTAAACTCCGCAGGACAGCGGCCCTCCAGGATCAACGTTCCCCACCCCTGCTTTAGTGCATGCAGTCCCATTCACATTGCATTATGGGAAATATGACTTAAGTGCGTGTTCATAGATCCACAAGGAGGTCTATATTACCAGGAGAAAGCTATCCAGGAGTGAATTTGGACTCAACTACGGTTAATTAGTTGGGCGGTCTGAGACTGAGGTTGGAGGAGCAATTCATTTTTGTTAAATGGATGCATACCAATACTTGACCACTAGGTGGCGACAGAGCACTACAATGAATCATTTTTTGTAGCACAGCAACACCAAGCTGAACTGAATTACAGAAGCTCAAGAGTTTTGCATTTGACCCTTTAACTGACCCCACATTGTCTAAAATATCAGTCTTTTTTGTCATATACTGTATCCTCAGACTTTTTAAATTCTAGCACAGTCATTTCAAATATTAATGAAGTAGATGGCCAGTTGGAATGTAAGGCCTGCTGTTATTTTTAGCCCTTGCATAGGTCTAATTTTTTCTTTACCCCTTTACAAAAGACATGCGTACATAAAAGGCATGGAGAGAATTTAATATACTCAAGAACAATACACAGTTATCAGACTTCCCTATTCAAATGCATTTAATGAGAAAACGTGCCTGTTTACGCACAAATTATTTTAGAAAACATTTGCATGGGTTACAATATAGACATTGGCATGCAAAGTACGTGGCTGCTTTTACATCAGCACACCTAGAAACTGCAGAACAGTCACATATGAAACCAGTACAAATGCCATGTGCTTTCGACCTAAAAAGAAAACACAATACCATCAACATGCCTAAATTAGGTGCGAGTATCAGCTGCTTCAATAGCAACTGAGGTTTGAAGATAAAGAGGTAGCAGAAATTTCCAAAACAATACTTGCCTGGTGACGGTATATATAGTTTAAGTCAGTGTTATGACGCTTTAGGTGGCTAATTTTTGATTGTTATACAGTCATGCTTTTAAATTGTTTAAAGGTTCAAGATTAAATATGTCTGAGGCAACTAAGAGAGACAGTTGAGGGTGTGCACAACACCAAAAGTCGGTTTTGGTTTTTTACCTTAGTGGTTGGCATCACAACAGACAGACGTCGCGTTCGTGTCTTTCTGTGTGTGTGTGTTTGTACCCTTTTGTGCACCACAGTGACTTCCTCTTCTGCTTATCATTTTTTTAGTGTACATTCATATCCAAAAGGGAAACGTTAGCTTCATCAACATGAGAACATGATATTTCAGTAGACATAATGTCATGCATGCTTTTTCCACTGGGCAGCTTTATCAGTGTAATATTCATTATAGCATTGTCTTATTGGCAATGACATATTATTGGCAATGACTAAAGTGTTACTGTTCATTTAAATGTCTTTTTGTCAATCATAGTTACCCTTTATAATTCACTTTTTTATATAATTAGTAAATAAACTCATGGGCCACTTGAAAGTCTCCATAAAACATATTTGAGAACCACTGTCTATAGCACCAGATAACGCTAGAATGCTACAATGCTAGAATGGTGAGGTGGCAATAAAATCCAACTGTAAAATAACCTCATCTGTTGTGTATATACAGTTTGTAACATGTATTTTTACAAATAAATAATCATTAATCAGATCACGGATCACTATTTCTGTAAATGCAATATGTAGCACAATTAGCACTATATTGCAACTGTCGCTGTTTAAATTGCCACATTTGTATTACTTTACTGTCAAGGTTGCGGTAAAGAGGTAAACAACCACATTTTGGGGTCTCTCTCACATGTAGCGCAGGTAAATCAGATTCTTTTTTTTTTAGATTTTGCTTAAACAGTCCTCCTCCTCTCATATGTAGGTTTGGAATGTTTGATTCATTGTAAATTGCTTCCTTCTAAACCTCTTTCACTCCCAAATGGCCTGTGTTGTGAAAGTTACTTGGGAAATGAAGTAATTTAACTGATTACATAACTTTAATAAAGTAATGTTTCCACAAGTTGGTGTGATTCTTAGGGTCTTCATGAAATGTCTGCAAAATACTTTGGTTAAAATTCTTCAGTGGTCGTGTAAAACAACATCCTTTTTACCTTGTCAAAAACAGCTCTGTTCACAGCGAGTCATTTCAGTGCATGTCTCTTTAAATGATTATGAGCTACTGCTCACTCCCCCCCTCTCTTCTGTTTTTTGTGTATTTGGTGGTGCATTACCATCAAAAACAAAAGTAATCTATTGCATTCTCATTGGCTCTGATATTGGAAGAAAATTAAGACTCTTGTGTTCACTTTTAAATACAGTGATCTCATGCCACATTAAAGAGCAGAAAACACTTTATTGTTTGTATTTTGTGATAAAATTGACAGAATTTAAAGGCTATGATTTGTGTTATATTAAACGTACCAAAACACACTTATTGAGATTATTGGGCGGCTGGCGCACTACAAATAATGGATAGACTTGAAAACTGTCACGGTGACTGCAGCGTAAGAGCGAAAGAGCACGGAGATGCAGGAGATATCAAGCATAACAGTCTTTAATAATCCAAATACGGGGAACACACTCACAGCACATAGAGATGACGTATAACACTGAACATAGGACACAGGAAACACTGGGCTTAAGTAACAAGGGACTAAAGGAGGATAATTAAACACAGGTGGAAACTAATGAACTATAAAGAGGACAGGAACAGGAAGATAACCAAATATGGGCACAGAGGGAAAAAACAACAACAAGACAGGAACACAGGTCTGACAAAAACATTTAATATTATTTCCAAGCATTTATACTGTCAATAAAACAGCTTGTGAGTCATGTAATGTTATTTACCTCAGAAAAGACAACAGTAAGGATCATTGTTGCCCACATTAACCTATAAAGTCTGGGACACACCAAGCCGACGGTCGGCCGTCGGCTCTCGTCGGGCTAGTCTGTTTGGTGTGTTCCACACGTCGGCTCTCGTCGGGCTCACGTCGGCGAGAGTTTGCCCGATTCAATATGTTGAATCGGCGTTGGGGCCGTCGGGGAATGTGAGAACTCTGATTGGATGCCTAGTTTCGCGAATGAGTCAGTGTTCAAGAATTAAAGTGAAAGTGATGAAAATGAGTAAGTAAATGAAGGCGGCACAAACAGAAGACTGTTCTAATGTTACGTGATCTTACCCAAGTTTTCCAATATGTGAATATTATCATAACAACGTGAACCGCTTAAAATGAAGAAAGTTATCAACGTAACTGATATTCAAAATGGTAAACAAGCCTGCTTTGTTTACATTTCATATATCTGCGTTTATCTAGTATATCTTTGTTTCGATTTCTCCATTTGAATGACGAATATTTACTATTGATAGCTGCTGATGTAGACAGCTAACTCCTCTCACACAGGCGCAGATTAGAACGCACATGTTTAGTTTGCAGTTGGCTGAAGTCTGTGTGGTGTGTTCGCATGCAGCTTTTTTGTCCGACGCTGCCAACGCGAGGCGACAACACCGTCGGCTTTCGTCGCCGCTAGATCTTTGGGGGTGGGGAGGGCCTATAAATGTTTTTGCATATGGGCCCGGAGCTGAATTGCTACGCCACTGCTACAGCTGCTCGGGCAGGGAAAAAATGACGGACAGCTAGCGCGCAACTGGCTGAGGGTGAGAATATGCTAATATGGCACTGTCCGTCAGCGGCCATGGGCGGGGCCTGAGCAATATGACATCATACTGCTCAGAATATCAAAAAGCCTTGATAATTGAGACTGTTTATGTTTTCTGGGGATTTTTAGCACTGTAGGGTGGTTGTGTCCACACACTGCTAAGACACATTTATATGCAAACACCATGTAAAAGTGAATTTTGCATCCGATGTCCCCTTTAACCTCACAGTAGTACTCAACACTAATTACTGTCAGACTTTCAAAATCCTTCATCACTTGAATTAAGATTGTAATAATTTAATTTTAAAGCACAGCCACTACAAAATCAGACTTTAGCACCTCTTTTTACTTTTAAGATTGTTCTGATTTTTTGATTTGATGTTATCCTCTCAGCAATGTTTGCTGGGAAATCTTGGGTCCTGGCATTCATGTGGATGTTATTTTGACAGATTGTTGCAGAGTTTGAGATTGTTGCAGAGCACGTACACCCCTACATGACAATGTTTCCTGATCAGAAGGATACTGCACCCGCCAAAAAATTGCAAAAATTGTTCAGGAATGGTTTGAGGAACATGTCAAGTGTTGAAGGTGTTGCCAAATCCCCAGATCTCAGTCAATTTGAGTATCTGTTGGATGTGCTGGACAAACAAATGTGATCCATGGAGGCCCCACCTTGCAACTTTCATGAATTAAAGGATTTGCTGCTAATATCTTGGTACCAAAAACCAAAGGACATGTTCAGAGGTCTCATGGAGTCCATGCCTTAATGCCTCAAAGATCAGTTAGCTGAAAAACTTAATGCTGGCCAGAACAGAAAGGTGTCAGAAGACACAGTGCATTGCAGTTTGTGCGTATGGGGCTGCATAGGCTCAGACCAGTCAGAGTTCCCATGAATGACCCCGTCTACCTCTGAAAGTGTTTACAATGTGCACATGAGCGTCAGAACTTGACCATGGAGTAATGGGAGAAGGTTGCCTTGTCTGATGAATCACGTTTTCTTTTAGATCATGGCCGAGTGTGTGTGTGTCATTTACCTGGGAAAGAATGTAGGCCAGCGGAGGCAATGTGATGCTCTGGGCAATGTTTGTTGGGAAACCTTGGGTCCTGGCATTCATGTGGGTGTTACTTTGACACATACCACCTACCTGAAGATTGTTGCAGAGCATGTACACCCCTTCATGGCATTGGTGTTTCCTGATGGCAGTGGCCTCTTTCAACAGGATAATGCACCCGCCACACTGCAAAAATCGTTCATGGTTTTAGAAAAACAACAAGAGTTCAAGGAGTTGCCCTGACCTCCAGATCCCCAGATCTCAATCTGGTTGAGCATATATTGGATGTGTTGGACAACAAATCCGTTCCATGGAGGCCCCCACCTTGCAACTTTCATGAATTAATGCATCTGCTGCTAATATCTTGGTGCCAGAAACCACAGGACACGTTCAGAGGTCTTATGGAGTCCAAACCTCAATGCATCAGAGCTGTTTTGGTGGCACGATGGGGACCTGCATGATATCAGACAGTTGATTTTAATGTTGTGGCCTCACACTGATCTATGGGATTTGTTTCTATTAGTTATTCTGCTTGTGCTATTGTCTGCCAGGCAAAACCATTGGTCTATTTTTGTGGGTTACGGGCTGAAGTTTCATACTTTTTTTATTTTAACAAACATCTAAACACTGAACAATAGTAACAGTGAAACCTGCCTTAGTAAACACAAACACATCTGTACATAATGTTTTAGATATTTTCTTACAGCACATGTACAGAGAGTGCTGCTTTGCAACAATTACAGGGAACATTTCCATGTTTACGCCTTAGGCAAGAACATTGTCATCTCCTGTGCTCTTTTTGACTGTCGTGAAACTGTCTGATACTGTGTAATGGACGAATCAATGCAAATCGCATCTGATACCAGAAATGTGACTCTGTCTGCTCATATAGTTTGTTCTAAGATGATACAATCACTTTAGTTCTGAGAAGACGCTGGATTTTGTGAGAAATAACAACCAATAAATGATATTGAAGAGGGCAGGACAAGTCACAGTGGTAAAGCTAGTCTAAATCCAAGGCAAATGGAGTTGCAGTTGCAGTTTCCTGTCTGACACTTTCATTTTTAGTCATTCTTTTCTCAGCTCTCATTCTTGATTATCTAGTGGTGCATGAGAGGAAATGACTATGTGCACATTAGGATGTAAATTGTGAGATGTATGAAAGTTAAAGGGTCTGAAAAAATTTTTAAAATTTCCCAAACGATGATGCTTGCTTGTTATATTATGCATGTAGGTTTACGAGAAAATCTTGTGCTGTAGTTTTAAAGCAACAAGGTGATGAGGACTGACTCAGGTGTCTCATGTCAAGTCAAGTCACCTTTATTTATATAGCACTTTTAACAATATAGATTGTGTCGAAGCAGCTTTACAGCATCAAATAGGAAAATAGTGTGTCAATAATGCAAAATCTGTCTCATGTTAAGAACATCTTGGTGTCCTTTACATAAAAATCATGTACTGCTTTTCAAGATGCATGTCAGTTTCCATGAGCAAGGTCACACCAAATGTTTTGTTCCTTTCCAAACTGGAAACATCAGTACCACATATAGTATATACAAGGTGCGTATGCTGCAGGGTCTAAAACCCACACACTACCGACTTGGTGACTGCACCTTAAGAAAAATAGTCCACATGAAATCATAAAGTCAACAAAATATCAAAATTTTGTTTCATAATACGTATTTTTGGTCTTCTTGTGCACAATCTATCATTGCATGTTTGCCATTTTTTTAATAAAATGAGGTTACTTTTTAGCTGAATTTTCCTAGACTACACAGGCAGGAAAAAATAATATTAATTAACAGACAAATCAATGTTTAGCATTGCCGCTACTGTTCTAACGCTTTGTGTGTCAATTTTGTCTTTTTCAGTTTTGTTTGTCTGATCATTTTGGCTGATACTGCACAAAGTTAATGTTGTTTATAATCACTGACTTACTGTATCCAAGACTGTAACAATATCCCAAAAATCTGCTTAGCATTTAGTATAAGGAGAGTAACTCATTAATTAATTTCCCCCCAAAACTGGAATTTAAAGGGGTTAAAACCCTGAAAAGTAATGAATTTTTGATAGTTATGATCAAGACTGATGTTGGAAAAAAAAATCTATGTCAGTGAAAGCGTGTCCTCTAAGGACCTCTGTGTAACTTGACACACAAGGATTAAATATCCTGACGCACAAGGGTTAAATATCCTGTTTCACTCTGCCATGCATTGTATTGTTGAGATAAAAAGTGTATCAGATGCTGTTTCATGTTGACTTTAAATAGTGATCTGCTGTAAAATGAAAGCTCTGGTGTCATTTCAGTTCTTTTTCAGACATGACGCAGCTGCGGGCCTTGCCTGTTACTCAGTGTGAATGTACAGTATGTCCACAGATTGAAGTATTTATTTCAATAAAGCCTTAAAGGGATACTCCACCCCAAAATGAAAATTTTGTCAATAATCACTTACCCCCATGTCGTTCCAAACCCATTAAAGCTTTGTTTGTATTCGGAACATAATTTAAGATATTTTGGATGAAAACTGGGAGCAGAGCCGGCCCAAGGCATAAGCGAACTAAGCGGCTGCTTAGGGCCCCGTGGCCACCAGAGGGCCCCCAAGAGTAGTCTACATGAAATGATTTATTTTATTTTATTTTATTTTATATTCGTGATATATGTCAATGGACAGTGGTAATTATACAAAAGTGCAATATTAAATAATTAAATATTCTATACATATCATTTTATTATTTCCATAGCGACGTGTCATGCAGGCACAATAATGACCATGTTGATAATATGCGCCGGACGCTGCCGTGTGGATCTGTCGGATTAACATCACGTAAATTCACCTATTTCTCCCGAAATACATGAAAGTAAGTGGTCAGTTAGCTGGGAGAAAAACAGAGTAAATTTATAGTAACATAATGTGTATTTGATAGGAATAAAACATGTCGTCCATTAATTGAAAAGATTATTATTGCTGCTTTCAACAGAAATCAGCGTGTAGCCTATTTAACAAACTAAATGTCTTTTTTTTTTTACTTAACTGAAGTGTATTTAAATGTCTGAAACCTAAAATAAACAGTATTTGGTTGAAAACACTGAACAGTTATGAAATATGAAAAGCACAGAGCGCGTTTTTTTTCTGAGCTCGTCTTTCTCTGGCTCAGCGCCAGCCAAAGCGTGGCGCGTCAAAGGGTTAAAATCGATCGCGTTTTGGGGGTGGAGGGGGGACAAATTCAACATGGGGGTTTTGTGGCACAAATCAGAGGTGCGTTTCTCAAAACCACTGTTAGCTAACTATGGTCGTTATTTCCATTGAACTCTATTTGTAACGACAGAACTTGCGACCATAGTTGCTTTTGGGAAATGCACCCCTGGTCAGATCAGTAAAAATAACTTTCCTGGGTATATATTTTTGTAATAAAAATAAGCTTCTATTTCATAAACTGATAACAGCTTAACATTATTTACCTCAGCCTACATTTTGCGTCTTTGCTATTATATTCCAATATCATTATGCCTCAATTAGCTAGATATAAATTAAGAGTTGTTGTTTTATATGTACATATGCTCTCTGTTGTGTTTAATATTTATTATAAAAAAGTTTGACTTGTAATAAAAGTACAACTTCGATTAATATTTATGTTGTTAAAATAACATTCTGTTCTGTAAATGCATTGTCTGCTGGTTTATTTAGCTACTTTTCAGCACATTAAGTATGCCACTTAATACTTTAACCCCCGGTTTCTTGTTTCACAGACAAGGCTTAAGCCTAGTCCTAGACTAAAATGTAAATCTGAGCTATTTCAACTGAAAGAAACTTGCACTGATCTTAAAACATGTCAGTGCATTTGTTTTGTCTTAAGATGAATACTTTTAATGCTTTTTTCTAAGGCATGTTTATAAAAATCACTTAAATGTCCTAATTGAACTATGGCTTAATCCTGGTTTAGTCTAAGCCCTGTCTGTGAAACCGGGCCTAAGACTTTGAATGTTAAAGTGCAAATTAACACCTGACCACTGTTGTAAGTTTGCAGCTGTTACAATTAAAAATCACAGAAGGGTAAAAACATGCAGGCAGACAATGGTATGATGTAAGTAACACGGCTACAACAAACAAAACTGATAATGGGTGTGTTAGATTTATAGTGTGTGAATAATCAAGCTTTGAAAATAACCAGTCATATTGGTGGCACCGAGGGGCCCCCAAATAAAATTCTGCTTAGGGCCCCATAAAGGCTTGGGCCGGCCCTGACTGGGAGGCTTGTGATTGTCCTGTTGACTGCCAAGTAAATTACACTGTCAAGGTCCAGTAAAGTATGAAAGACATCGTCAGAATAATAGTCCATCTGCCATCAGTGGTTCAACTGTAACGTTATGAAGCGACGAGAATACTTTTTGTATGGAAAGAAAACTAAAATAACGACTTTATTCAACAAATTCGGCACTGTAGCGTCACCGTAGCGCCATTTTGGAGAGTATCTCTGCACACAAATGGCATACGCTCGTCTGTGTCAGCCGCGACCGGGTGTGTCTCACACGTCCTGGAAAGTGAAGCTGTGGGCTCTTTGATCGCCCTCTGGTGGCTGGCTGCAGTACAGATCATAAACCCCGCCCTCTCCATGTAAACAAATGGGACTTGCGTCAAAATAAAAAAATAAATTACACTTCCAATACAATTTTTCGAAATATGGTTTTGGTCATTTAAGGTAGTTGTTATCACGCTGATATATGGTCAGTTGTTTGTTTGTGTGATAAATTTGATTTAATCTAGTAATCTGATGCTATAAAAACAGGGCGTGTCATTATGGTTGATTGGGTCTGCGGGAGTTTGATACTGCAGCTCCACCTCAAGACACTACTGCGCAGACTCTGGCTCCAAATGACGTCATTTACTCAAGATGTCAGCGGCCATACTGAGATGAATGGACTACTTGCACAATTACTTCCGCGTTCTACTTATTACGGCTCGGGAGTTTCCGGTTAGCGTTCAGCGCACCTACATACAGACAGTTTCTCATGAGAATGCGGGTTATTACTACATTTTATGGCTGGCATTCTTTAAAAAACAATTAATCATAGTTAACATTAATTATTTTCAACCTGCTGAAATGTTCCTATAAATATATTTCCCTTCCAAGTGTGCATTCTGAATAATAAATAAATTATATTTCCCCACTAACCTGCCGCATCAGCGCTTGTCTTCTCATGAACGGTATTTTTCTTTTACTGATATTTTATACCTATTGAATGTACAGTTATAAATGAATTTGACTGATGAACACGAAAATTAACCATGGTTTTACCAGGGAGTTCATTTTGTGGTTATATGGTGTAAATTCAATTGCAATTTTGAAACTGCTAATTTTCGTAAGAGCAGTATTGTTTGTGTGCGTTGGTGCTCTTATTCCAGTGTTTAAAACGGCTGAATGAATGCGGTAACTGCCTTATTTGACGATGTTAAATATTTAAATAATCTTAACAGTAACACATTGACAGTGCGACTATTTTGAATAGGCCTATTCATATTTTAGCACTACATACAGTGAAATGATGATACAGAATATGACACAGAATAGTGACTAAGATATTTAATACAGATAAATAAAGGTTCATTCTGATCTTATTCATCAGATCCCACACACACTTCAGCGTCGCGATGACTAGTTTAGAGCGCTGACACCCTGTGGTGAAACAATCACGTATGATTAGCAGCCACCGCATTTTCAGATTGGTTTATGTTGGATTAAAACTTCACGTTCCGTTGAGTTTAGAAAATTCTGTACACAGTAATCATCATATGTCTTCTCCTGTCTCTGAAAATAAACGGATTTTGAAATCATCCCGCAAACTCTCATTTTATTAGGCGTTTAAGTTAACCAGTTGATTACAGCACATTGAAAATATACATTACTGGGAATAACTGAGCCGTAATATTTAATATTATAGCTTAAAATTTCTAAAATGGAAGGAAGTGGAGATGCGTCGTCCATCTTTTTTTTTTACAGTCTATGTCCGCGACACACAGATGCGCTGTTTTCGTTCAAATCAAAGCGTAAATACACGTAGAAGACATATCCTTGTCGCGGCTGACACAGAAGAGTGTACGCTATTTGCGTGCAGAGAATAAAGTCGTTATTTTAGTTTTCTTTCCATACAAAAACTATTCTCGTCGCTTCATAACGTTACAGTTGAACCACTGACGGCAGATGGACTATTCTGACGATGTCTTTCATACTTTTCTGGACCTTGACAGTGTAATTTACTTGGCAGTCAATGGGACCATCACAAGCCTCCCGGTTTTCATCCAAAAATATCTTAAATTGTTTTCCGAAGAAAAAACAAAGCTTTTACGGGTTTGGAACGACATGGGGGTAAGTGATTAATGACAAAATTTTCATTTTGGGGTGGAGTATCCCTCTAATCATCATGCTCTCCACACAACTTATGAAAGCATTTTTATACTTACATAGTTTAAGGATGCAAACACAAGCACAAATTTGATGCAAACACAGTTCTTGCTCCAATAATCTCTCTAATCATAGCCTGTTACATGTAAAACAGGTGCAGTGAAGCAAGAAAATATTAATTGCTTGAGAGAGATTTGAATATGAACATGCAGAATCTGCAGTGTGCCTGTTGTTCATGATATCCATCTCATGATATACAAACCTCTTGAAGGGTTGCAGGGATGCTGAAGCTTATGCACAGCCTGAGTGTATTTTAAAACTGTAAATTCATTCTGTTGTCCCTGCGAGTACAGTTTCCAATATATTTCGGTATTTTTCCATACCAAAAACAATACCATAAAACATGTTGCTTACAGCATATATTTAGTATATATTTGAAATATATTTTGCTTATATATACATATTTGTAATAACAAGTCTCAGGAAACAAAAACAGAAGTGATACCGTTGACTTGAATGGGGCTTTCTTTTGTGTTAAAGTGACACGCCTCAGTAGACAATACATTATTTTCCTCAGCAAAAATCCCTAAGCCTTGGGACCGTTTATTTTACAATTTTACTTGGATTTCTGCAAAAACAGATTTCTTATGAACTACAAGCAAATGTCCCTGCAACTCCAAGGATTAGCTAACAATCTGTTTTTGTTGTTACCTGTGTGTTAACCATGGTCTCTGGCAGTGTTGGGGACAGTGGATTCGCAAGGGATTCTGGGCCCACTGCACAGAATTTGCTGTGGGGCCCCCTCAAATCACTTTCAGTGGTGGGGGACCCTCAGTTGGACCCTATGCACTCTGTCCCCTCTTTCCCCCAGTTACTACACCCTTGGCTGGGGGTAAAGCATTACAAGTAACGCAAGTTACGTAATCAGATTACTTTTTCAAGCAACTAGTAAAGTAACACATTATTTTTTATTTACAAGATAATAAAAAACAGTGAAATGCAAAGTCAGGATATGACACAAACCTGCAATAATTAAATGTTAACACAAAAATTCTTGTATTTAATCCCATTTTATTAACCAATGTCTTTGCTGCTGACCTTTGATGACCCAATTTAACCATACTAATAAGCAAAAATGACTTTAGATGAACATGACATTTGTTTCTTAGTGTGTGTGTGTGTGTGTGTGTGTGTGTGTGTGTGCATGTTTATGTGGTTTATGAGGACACAAATTTGTTTAATGACATGGGTATGAAATAGGTATTACATTGTGAAGGTGATTTATGGGGACACTTTTGTGTCCCCGTAATTCAAAAGGCTTATAAATCATACAGAATGAGTTTGTTTGAAAATCTAAAACTGCACAAAGTTTCCTGTGAGGGGTAGGTTTAGGTGTAGGGTGATAGAAAACACAGTTTGTACAGTATAAAAACCATTACACCTATGGAGAGTCCCCGTAAACCATAAAAACCAACGTGTGTGTGTGTGTGCGTGTGATTGAGAAGAAAATGTTGAACTTTCTTCTCTTGCATCCTATTCTTCATGCAATCCAGAATGGCAGCACAGCCGAAAGGTTTCTTTGAGCTTTTTGAATTTCCTTCAGCCTGCCGCTTATTCATGTCACTTTTGGTGTGAAAGGGCTTTTACATTTGCCAAAAATATAACTTTTTATATTAAAAACAAACGGGCAAGCCCAGGCCAGACGAGAAAAAGTAATGCAAAAAAGTAACTAAGTAACACAATTAGTTACTTTTTTAGGGAATAACACAATATTGTAATGCATTATTTTTAAAAGTAACTTTCCCCAAAACTGGTTTCTGGTATCAGTAGTGAATAAGCATCTTGAAATACCTTGAGATAACAAAACAGAGATTGCAAACTGAGATTTTGCCCTGTCTGAAAGCTGAATTTGGGACAGCAATGGTATCATGCATGCTTGTCACCAAACTTTTTCTTTTGTTATGTGTTTGCAACTCCTTCGGATAGCAAACATTTTTCCTCTGGCTTAGCATAGTGCTAAATGGTTATTAAGAGCTCTTTTGATTAACTACAACAAGATATTAGTTGACACCTATCAGAAAGACACTATTAACACTTGCAAGGTTTTATGAAACTATATTGTGGGCGAAATATTTCTGGGTACTTTCAGAAGCCTGTTGAACATTAAATACATTTTTACTGTGTTAAGGATTAAAAATATGATACAACAAAATATCTCTTTTTTTTAACATGCTGACTGTGTCATACAGTTGGCTATTGTAGCCATCAGTTCAGATGGCCAATTTTCTAAAATATAAGTATATTAAAGATGGGCAAAGCAATAACACTCGCAAACAAGACGTGCATATCAAAAAAGCACAGCCATTGTTTGTTGGCTAAACACAAACACAGAGCTTGTATACAAGAGATCTGATGCAAAAGTCAGCATTTGCTTATCTGTCCGTGAACTTTCCAGGCTGATTTGCATCTCTGCATCTACACAGCCGTGCTGTAGCTGCTTTCATAGACAGAAACACTATTGCGCCTGTCTAAGCGAGTTAGCGTCACCCCAAAAACTTCCTCTTTCATTGTGGTTAAGTGATACTAAACGGATGACGCCAAGACAAGACTGCATAAAAAGAGTTGTGAACAGCCCGCTCTTATTAACTGAAATAACCGAAGCACAACAGCACACCAACACATATCAGCACCAGAAAAATTTATAAGATGCCAACCATATTATCATCTTCAACTGAAATAAAGAACATGAACAAGGAGGATAAACCAGTCAATCCCAGGTAAGTGTTGTTTATTGTTGTAGTTACTTTTAAAATGTGGGTTAAAAACAGTATTTATCATGGAACTGGTGCTTGTCTCATACAAATTTAACTGAAAAACTTCTCCCTTCTCAGGAGACTAGACAAGTGGCGGATTTGTCGTCCGTTGGCAGACAAGTAAGCTACTTTCATTTTAGTTTTTCTCTTGTATAATATAATGACTATTGTGTTAGGATTGCATTTGAACGTCCACTCATTATGTTTTATTCAAACAGACTCAACCCTAGTGAGACTCTGCTGTGGTCCCAGTCATTGGAAAACCTTCTCAGATCCAAATGTAAGTGGCATACATAGAAATTAATTACTTATTGAATCTAATCCGCTTGATATTATGCACACATACTTGTGTGAATTTTGTATTCATAAATACATGTTATCACGGCAAAAAATGTACAAACAAAGCCTACACTGTTTACTAGATGGTCAGATAGCTGGATCAAGCAACTGACCTGAACTGGTGGTATATGTATGCAAAAGAGTAGAGAAGCAGGTTTTACAAAAGCTGTTTGGACACGTAAGCCACACATAAAAATGTAAATAATAATAATTCAAAAATATATTTTTATTTAGGGTGCACTGAATTGATCAAAAGTGACAGTCAAGACATTTGCTACAACAGATATTGAAATAAATGCTGGGGTTTTTGGGGTTTTTTTTTACTTTGTTCATCAAAGAATCCTTTTAAAAAAGTATCATGGTTTTCACAAAAATATTAAACTGCACAACTGTTTTCAACAACGACAATAATAAATGTTCCTTGAGCACCAAATTAGCATATTATAATGATTTCTGAAGGATCATGTGACACTAAAGACTGAAGGCTGCTGAAAATTCGGCATTGCATCACAAGAATAAATGATATTTTAAAATATATTCAAATAGAAAACAGTTATTTTAAATTGTAATAATATTTCACAATTATTATTTTGTATTTGTATCAAATAAATGCAACCTTTAAAAAATAAATAAATGAATAAAATATATATATATTTTTTTTTTTAAATCAACAGACCTAAACTTTTAAATTTTAATGTTTTTTTTAATGTCCAAATAAAACTGAAGCTGCTTTTGTCTTTCGATTTGTATTTTAGAGATCATATTTGCATACATAAATTTCTTGGTTTGGATCTTTTTTCTTCTGTATGTATGTAGTGAGAGAGAGCAACAAAAAAAAAAATCTCAAACCATGGAATAAATTTTAATGTCATGCAAAGATGTTGATTTATTATAAAGAACAAGCACCTTGGCAACAGTTTAAAATTTATTTTAAAAAATGGTTCAAAAAAGAAGTTTGTTCTGAGAAAGCACAGTTTTTTATCTCCAATCTCTAATACTCATTTTATCTCCAATGCGATGAAATTCCGTTTTCAGGGTGATTTAAGTGTCCAAACAATATTGAGGCCAAGTAGCTGCTGCACTGACGTAAAACAGATGCACTCACATTGAGCAACAGACTAACCCTGTGGTTTGTTCTTATAGATGGCATGGCAACATTCCACACCTTCCTCAAATCTGAGTTCAGCGATGAGAACATTGAATTTTGGCTGGTTTGCGAAGACTTCAAAAAAATCAGGAGTTCCTCCAGACTATCTTCAAGGGCCAAGAAGATATTCGAGCATTACATCAAGGCAGAAGCTCCCAAAGAGGTAAGAACAACGTGAACTGAAGAAGATCTTTTTATTAATCGATAGAGTAATTAATCAACGTCAGTATGCTTCTCACTGCTACTCCGTCAATCTCTCCTCAGATAAACATTGATCACGTCACGAGAGAGCTTATCAAGCAGAACGTCCAAGCTCCCACTAGAGTGTGTTTCGATGAAGCTCAGAGGATTGTCTTCGGTCTTATGGAGAGGGATTCCTATCCCAGGTTTCTTCGCTCGGACACGTACAGATCACTTCTGGAATCAGTCTCACAACGGATTAAGGTCTGAGAACATCTTGAATGAAGGACTTAAGGACTCCAAACACATCTGTGGGACTGTTGGAGCAATGGACAAGATGGTCGTGGAGTAATCAGGCTTTGTTGAGATTCAGGCCTGGACTCGGGCTGCACCGGACATTGTGATCCACGAAAAAGCTTGAATAAGCTATTGTTTATATGTACTGTATTACACTGCTCTATTGTTCTGTGTGGCTGTGGGATATACAAAGACAAATGAGCTTTCTGTACAGCTCACCTGTGATGAACCACAGGAGATCTGAAACGTGCTGCAACTGCAGGAACACCATATGGACCTTATTTAACTTTATTACTTTAAAGAGTGTCAAATCTGGTTAGCATGAGATGCCTTGGGAATAATACTAATGATGGCAAAACTAATCCTTTAATATTAACTCATAACTCAATGAGAAACAACAGTTTCACGTGACATGAAATGATCTGTTTTTGTGTCCAGTTGGGAACTTATGGGATATTCTCACAATAATATGTATAATACATCTAGTCATTTCATTTTTTCCTAAGATTTCTCAGTTGGATGTTATTTCAGGAGGTCAACAAGTGATTTAAAAAGTGTGGCTTACTGTATGTTTCCTGGATGCATCAACTTACCACTGATTTCTGAATGGCAAATTGTTGTGATGGACTGAAAAAACATGTGAGATCCAGATTGTCTGGATGTTCATTTTTAAGAGCCGTTTAATAACTTAATAAACACAACTGCAAATAGAAAGTCATTCGTTGTTGTTGCTGTTTTTAATTTGGGGATGCCTAAAAGATTTATTTGGAAGCCAAGATTTAAAGGTATAAATATATCTCTGCATCAGATAAAGAAAATACTGAACCAAGTGACATTTATTTTAAAGGAAGTAACACTTCTGCAGCAAAACTATTTAACAAAAAGACCATTTTTAAGGGTTAAATGTTAAAATGGACACATTTTAGTTTGGGTACTAATTCGCACATAACTATTAACTACAACTTTTGCCTCGCTTGCTGCTTATTAATAGTTAGTAAGGTAGTAGTTAGATTTAGTTATGGGGTAGGATTAAGAGATCTAATATATGCTTCATAAGTACTAATAAACAGTCAATATGCTAGTAATATGCATGCATACTAGTTAATAGTGAGAAATGGTCCCTAAACTAAAGTTTTACCTTTAAAGCTACTGATATTCTGTTCATTGAAAAACAAAATGGTTCAAAAGTTCTGATAAATGATGCTATAGCATCATATATATATATATATATATATATATATATATATATATTAATATATTTTTTTAATGTGATGATTGTAGTGCTCAAATATTTTTTGGGCCTCTGTAAGCAAGTCAGACATTCAATGCAAAATTTTAGGGACTTTTCTTTAGATGAAAAATATTTATTTTGCCATATGTAACATGAACTGTAATACACACACAGTTATAAGAAATTTATATTGGATATCCCCTTCAGCATGCTGCTTTCTGTTTCATGACCGAAAGTTTGTGGGGGGAGGGGATGGGGTAACATCACATGATGACGCCTGACTTTCTGTCACCACTTCCCTATTTACACAAACAGTGTGATAGTCACCGTATTTTTTTTCAAATATCACAGACAAAAGGAAGTTGACATGCCCACTCAGTACTCCTCAACTAGGACAAAAATAATCACATCACACACGTACTGTCTAGTTTATTTTTTCCTATATTGCTCATTTGGAAAATGTTCATTTCCTCTGTGAGAATATTGGAGGTTTTATGGCCGGTCAGGTGATCTTTAAAAATTCTGGGTAATTTACTTCCATTGTCTTTTACTGTTGACCACAATAAGCAACATATTATAAATTCCTTTATGGTGTATGACGCATTAGAAAGAACTGTTCATGATATGCATACAATGTACCAAACTGAGAATCTCAAAGTTACCCCAAATGATCATTTGTTCTTCAACTTCATTATTTTCTGAAATTAGTCCAATAAGGGATGTGTAAAAATATAGTTCATGTCATGTGATTTGAAAAACCCCTTTTTATTAAATATCACCTTGATAGTGAAAATTCTGATATAAATATGTAAGCAGTCCGTGTGACAAGAGTATATAAAGACAGCACCATTAGGCATCATCTACTGACTCGTAACTGGTTAATTATAAGTTACCTTACCATATATGGTGAAAAGATTGAAGATGGTTTAACATCACATTATATGTAATTTGGCCGAAGATGAATTCTGGTCATGTAGCAAATTCATTGTATTGCAGTACACTTACTTGTCACAACATTTCCTCTGGAGCAACTCGAAGGGCCTTTCTCAAGGACTCTATGCTGATTATTCATAGTTCACTCATCAGCTTAACCCTTAACCTTTTAATGACCTTCCCTACACCAGCCTTTTTAGAGAAAATGATGAAGGATAGAAAAAATGGTGTGTGATTAATATAAAGCTAAAGCCTCAGAGGCTGAGATAGCTGTCACGTTACACAATAAAACATACATTCATAAAGTAAAGACGATCACTAGCCAAACTGCAAAAGGAATTGTTTCCAAACAGGTTTCCAAGACACTCCCCCTTCTGCTACTAACAGTTATTCCCACCCCAAACTCACACCATTGGCTGAGAGCAGCCAGTAAGTTTTCTGATTGGTCAGGAAACGAATGCCTTCCTTTCTGTGTGTGTGTGTGTGTGTGTGTGTGTTTGTGTGTATGTGTGGTCCTGGTAAACCCTACATTATGTCCCTACAAAGATGGCAATATCCGAAATCCTTGTCCTTGTGGGGACATTTTTTGGTCCCCATGAGGAAACAAGCTTATAAATCATACAAAATTAAGTTTTTTGAAAATCTAAAAATGCAGAACGTTTTCTGTAAGGGGTAGGTTTAGGTGTAGGGCGATAGGAAATACAGTTTGTACAGTATAAAAACCATTACGCCTATGGAGAGTCCCCACAAAGATAGTAAACCAGAGGTGTGTGTGTGTGTGTGTGTGTGTGTGTGTGTGTGTGTGTGTGTGTGTGTGTGTGTGTTTGTTTGTTTTGCTATATTTGTGAGGACCAGATGTCCCCACAAGGATAGTAAAGCCTGAGATTTTTGACTTTGTGAGGACATTTGGCCGGTCCTCACAAGGGAAATAAATTATTAAAAATACGAAATGAAGTTTATCTTAAAATGTAAAAATGCAAAAAGTCTCCTGTGATGGGTAGGTTTAGGGGTAGGGTTGGTGTAGGGCAATAGAAAATATTGTTAGGTCAGTATAAAAACAATAGAAGTCTATGCAGTGTGTGTGTGTGTGTGTGTGTGTGTGTGTGTGTGTGTGTGTGTGTGTGTGTGTGTGTGTGTGTGTGTGAAAAAAAAAAACTAGGTATGCTGAGAAGACAAAAGTGTTTTTGGGACCCCTGTTTTAGTTCTATTTAAAGTCAAAGCAGATTTAAAGACAACCCACTCTCTTGAGAAAATGCTGTTTCATAACTATTTCATAAACTATTTCATAAACTTGTGGCAATCGTGTATGAATTTGTACATTTTAAGTCATACTAAAACATACAGTCTGTAGGAAAAAAGTATGCATAATGGTCCACCCCAACTTCACATTTGGGTTACAATCCTAATCCACATTTGGGCGTATGCAGATCGTATGAAAATTTGCATGAATTCACCACCAATTCACCAAAACGTAAAATAATTACAAACTGCCATGAGAGCGTGTTGTTAAAAATGCTTATAATAGCCGTAAATCTGGCTCTACTCAAGCATTCGCAAGTTACATTTTACTGGTGATGTGCGTGAACTAATGCGTCATCATAATACATGCTTACACGGTTCGTGTGCCTGAGACGTCAAAGCAGAGGTTAAGTGTTCAAGCGCACACGCAAGCCACATCCTTTCATGACTTCATTCTGCTTGATCTACTGATATCAAAACAGCAAATGGAGGTCGCAAGATTTGGAAAGGACAGCACATTTAAACATTTTCAGACCTGACAAAGCATGTAAGCGAAATCGTTTGCACCACAAACACACAATCTTTTCGGGCATCTAATTCACAGTTGCAAATCTTGGACTTAGAGATTCATACCTAGTTTCATACCTACTCTGGGAAAACCCCAAAATGGCAAAGTCACTTCTTGAGAGGAAATCTACACTTATTGATTGGCATCTGTTATAAAATATAAAGGCTGTAAACTAAAGGATTTTAGGCCTCTTGTTTGTTTTCCTTCAGACTGTCTCAGACATGCCAGTGTGGATCAGTGGGTTCAGTCTCTTGAGAAGCTTTTTGCTTCCACGTAAGTATCTTTATGTAAGATATCTCAATGTATCTAAGTATGATAATAACACATGGCTCCTTAAAGAGGCATTCATTAGTATCACAATGCTTTTAGACACAACACTGCCATCTACCGACATAGTTCAGAATAATCGTCTATGGATTTTATGTAAACTACACTTGATGCTAGTGAGTTTTTGATAAGTCTACACAATAATTAATTCCCGAACCTGTACAACAAAACAAGCAGCTTGGTCATCACTCTGCAGGATTTTCTCCATCATCAAATCTGTCCACCTCTTTCCACCAATCTTTATCTCCTTCTTTGGCCATACGGGTTCTGATTCTCCAATTGTCTTTGCTGGTAAAGCGTGACAATAAGTCAGTTTCATTGTCTAATTTTCATGCTTTGCATTGCCAAACAATACTAGCACATCTTAAACCTTAGTCAAGTTACACGCCACATTGAATTTAATGCAGATGAAAACCAGACTGTGAAGGATAAACAATGGCACACACTGTATTTAGGCCTAGATCACAGACTTTTCACCAGCTCGCAACTTTCAAAACTGTTTTATGGAATTTTTGGTCTCCTGAAAGTCTTTCTCTCCGTCTGTCTCTCTCACTCTCTTTATAAATATAGCCTAAGTTTTTATTCCTGTCAGAAATAAAATAGTATGCTACCCTGGTCCATAAGTGTAAGGATTCTTTTTGAAGTTTAATGAAACACCACCGATCACTATTTTGGTATACATTCACAAAAAAACAATGTATTTCTAAATGTTTACATTTTTTAAAACACCTCCATTCTGAATATTTAAACCTTAAGGATACTGCAGGGGGTCTGCCAATTATTGTGTAATATTAAGCTGAAAATATGCGTTAAAGTAACTGTAAGTTTTCTACCTTTAAATATCAGTTTTAAAATCATTCTGATGGTACACTGACTTTAAATAACGAATGGCTTGCATTTCTGTTCAGGAGTATGTAAATTTAGTAACCAGGTACGAAATCCCGGACGAATTGCTTTATGGCAGCAACAGCTCTCAGCTCTCCTCTTTGCTTACAACAGTGATATATTTACGACAGTGAATTCCACTCACTTAACTATAGGGGGCTCCAAAGTCGCAACAATACACACAAACTAGGGCCTACAGTTGCTTTACACATTTAAACTATTTTTTCCTAAGTTTGCTTGATCCAATGCTTCATCCAAGTTTACTTTATAGTTTAATTGTCCCTTCAACATTTTACATTAAAAACATTAAAATAGCCTGCACTTAAGATTTTAAGTAAAATTAAAATGTAATGCACGTCTCAGTCTATCAATACAGGTGATAATACAATACAGACGATTGTGATTATTTTAGTGTAATGTAAGAATCATGACACCGTATGTAATCAAATGAATATGGTAGCTATACACATTTTATGACAGACCAGTCTTAAAATACAACAATACAATAACAGTAATATTTAATAAGTAGCAAGGAGTCCATGCTCCATCCCTGGCATGTACAAGTTTGAAAGCACAACAGTGAACCTGTAGCCTGATGGAGAATGATGCCTGTCCTTGATTCTTTCATTCAGATATGCAGGAGTCTGTGTGCCTTGGAGGATGAGTGGTGACTGACAGATTTTGTGTTGAGCCTGGTCTGACATTAGTTTCATACAGCCGGTGAGTCCTCTGAATCTAGCGAATCTCAGCAGTTTATACCAAGTGTAGAGGAACAAGCTGAAACTGATCGACAGACTAATCGATGGAACAAACAGGGAGCGAGACACAAAGGCACTCGAGACATCAGATTGTCACGAGTATCTCATATTGCTGCCGTAGCATCCCCTACCCCAGATATGGCTGTGAGAAGGCTTGCAAACACTGGTATTCTGCCCAGGCCCGGCATCAAGGGGGGGCTTGGGGGGGGCTTAGCCCCCCCTATGACGCTCTGAAGCCCGCCCTGCAATGATCCACGCAAACGCAACTAT
>JAFVLL020009621.1:0-13861 GCA_021397915.2 Tor tambroides | reverse complement strand
GAGAACTGGTTTGGTGATACTTGTGGTTTGGTTTCCCAACATGAAATGCTTGCCAGGCTTGTGTGCGGCCCAACGCAGCAGCATTCACTGCACTCGACAAAGTACATCAAACGCTTTCAATAAAAAAAAGCAAAGAAAATCCTGATATGGATCCTTATTTTTGTGCTTTTGTGAGACTTAATGTGTAGGAATAAAGCATGTAGGACACTTAATCCTGTATCTCTACCACTGCTTTACACACTATTATTACAACAAACAATGTGACAAACAGAAAATATACACACACGAAGATGCAAGGATGACGGGTTAAAATAAGGGTTCAACGGTTCAAATTTCTCACAGGTAGAAAAATACTCTGTACTTTACTATTTATGGTAGACTCAATGCCTGCTCACACCAATGATGATAACTAACAATAACTATAAAGTTTTAATAATCACTCTAATTCTATGAGAATAAGGAAGTCCACACTGCTGCTATAATGATTAAGGCACAGAGGAACAATATTGTTGGAATTAAAAAAAATACAACTTTTTTTCCAAGTTGACAAATAGACATATTTAAAACTTTAATAATTAATTAATTTATTGTTCATTGTTGTGCTTAAAATGTTAAATGTAAGCTCATTATTTTTAATCGCAATTATTTTTTATAGCTACATTTAACTACATTTTTAGGTATTTTGTGTTGTATGTATGTCATTTAACAATGTTAATTAAATTGCAAGTCATTAAAATTCATTTATCTGTCACTTTGAAAAGGGATTCATTTATTATTTTTAATTAAAGGAATAGGTCACCCAAAAATGAAAAAACTGTCACCATTTACTCACCCTCATGTCATTGCAAACTTTTATAATTTGCTTTCTTCAAAATTTCTTCTTATGTGTTCCACAGAACAATGTTGGCAACCATTGAGTGGAAAGAAACAAAACACGGAGACGTTTCTAAAAATATCTTATGTTTACGTTCCACAGAAGAACGTAAGCCACACAGGTTTGGAAAGACAATGTTGACATAATTGTAATTTTTAGGTGAGTTACCCCTTTAATACACTGATACTTGATTTTTTCATTTTACTTTTAAGTGGCACTCTTACTCTTTCATAGCCAAGAATATAAAACCATTGAATTTCAATTCTAATCCACTGGTAGTACCAGTCCTTAATGCTCAAATCTGTGTCCAAAATAAAAACCACTTGCTAAATTAACCTTACTCTGAAACCAGCACATTTTTTTAGTCATTTTTGTCACAAAAGTTCATTTCCAGGGTTCATTTGAAGGAATGTGGAATGCTTGAAAATAATCAATGAAGCGAGAGCAGTTTAAAACCAACACTGGCATCTCATACCATTGTCTCATCTACGCTTTCTTGCTTTTCAAAGCCATGCACTTTTGAAAGAGAGTTCAGCAAAGACTCTCACATTCCAACGGCTCCACACAGATGGCCAGAGAGGCTGAAAACATGGAAGAATGAAGGAGTAAGAGAATGCCTTTGAACGTGTCACAAAGAGGCGGCCATGAATGACACTCCTTATTACGCCGCGAGAATCGCGGTTAACGCTCGCCCACAGCTGCACGTGCTATTGGCCTCCGATGCCTCTCCTTCTCCGCTTCGCTCCGGTCGCTAGGCCAAGAGCGCTAATGGAATTTTCTGCTCTCGCCCTGGAGACATGATGTCATCCTCACAAATTGGGCCTTTTTTTTTTGGGAAGAAAAACGACTTTTATGTGGCCCGGACCAGACAATGAAGAAGGAAATGGACAGTTGGTTAAGACTCAAGGCTTGTGAGAAATTACGATTCTGCTTAACCACCGGTGAGGGCGACCAATAAAATGCAGCGTCATTTTGAGAGCACCTAAAAAGAGAGTTATTAACAGATATGGAGGCAAAGTGTGTGTAGTTTGAGTTGTAAATGTGTCAGACCATTACCAGGCCATTATTCCTATATTAGAGCGAAATTATGAGGCCAAATTAGATCGAAATGAGAGCAAGTGAGAGAAAAAATTGGATTCATACCTTTAGGTACTCCCACAGTGGAAACTGCACCAGTGAGAATGGGATCTGAAATGAAAAGATATAAAAAGTTACAATATAGGCTAGGTCAGAAAACATAAACTGATTTAATAGGCATAGTTTCGCCTAAAAAAAAAAAAATAATATTTTTTTTTTGTCTTTTGAAGAATATACTAGCTGCTCTTTTCTACATAATGAAAGTAAATGGCGATCCAGGCTGTCCAGTTTCAAAAAGACAAAAAGCACTATAAAAGTATCATCTTTCATCAAAAAAAAAAAAAAAGTCATACAGCTTGGAATCACATGAAGGAAGATAAATAATGACAGAATATTTTGCGAACTAATAAAACTCTTAAGACTGGATACAAAGTCTGTCATACAGTGACAGCTCACACACAGTTTTGGAAATAAAAAAAAAAACTAATGACATTAATGAAAAACCTCCTTTAGAGCAACCCAAATAATGCCATGATGATGTCCACTGGGGAAAAAGGAAAAAAATAAAGCTCTTAGCGCTTTCGTCTTCTGTAAAAGAAAATGGATGACTTGTGGCAACATGTTCAACCACAAGCACTGGCCATTTATCTCATGTGTCAAACTGTTTTAATACTGATGTCTGCACGTCTGGAAGTGTGAGGTATAAGAATGAGAGAGAGTGTGTGAAAGACAGAGAGAGAGAGATGATAAATAAATGAAGAGTCTGTGGTCAGAGAGAGAGAAAAAGACAGAAAGAGCGCAAAAGAGAGAGAGAGGTGGCAGAAATCTT
Source organism: Tor tambroides (assembly GCA_021397915.2). Classification (NCBI taxonomy): domain Eukaryota; kingdom Metazoa; phylum Chordata; class Actinopteri; order Cypriniformes; family Cyprinidae; genus Tor; species Tor tambroides. The sequence continues at coordinate 11,081 of JAFVLL020009621.1, read as the reverse complement.
CCTCTTCATCCAATCAGGCACAGCGGAGCTAAAATAGAGGAAATCGATGGCACTGCTGAACAGTGGGCTGACAAAATCACAAAATCCTGAGAGAGAGAGAGAGAGAGAGAGAGAGAGAGAGAGAGAGAGAGAGAGACAGAAAGAAAGAGAGAGACAGCGAGAGAGGAAAAATAGAGACTGATCCATATGAAGGTCATGCTACAGCCAAGAAAGCTTATTCACACCGACAGCGATTTGCAGTGACAAAGTGACTGGAAGTCATTCATTCTGAATGAGAGCTGCTGGTTTGAGCCATTATGAGAGAGAATTAATACAGCACATGCTTTATGGTTACTGGGGAGTTGCCAGGCATTTTCTAAAGTGTTCAGAGTGGTTGCTAGGGTGTTGCCAGGTAGCTTCTAAGGTGGTGTGACTGGATGACAAGGAGCTGTTAGGGAATTCTGGATGGTGCTGTGTGTTTTTAGGTAAGGCCCTATGAAATATGTTTTATTTTTTCTCAAATTCCGTTTTTCCATTTAAATTTTTTAATTAAATTTTATTAATCAAAAGAATGTCTAATTAATTGAAAACATGATACTTACAATATTAAACAACAATTTATTAACAGATTAACAAAAATGTAATTTCTGTGGCCCTATAAAATGTTTTTTTTTTCTTTCTATTTTTTCAATTTTTTATTTTTTCACCAAATTCTGTTTTCCATTAATTTTCTGGATTCCATTTTAATGGTTTCATTAAATATTAATAATCAAAAGCATATCTAATTAATTGATTTTATAAAAAAAAAATTACAAATTTATTATTTATTTTTTCCCAGAAATACTGTGTTGTGTATTTACATCTTTCTGCTAAATAAATTCTGGTAAATAATTTTTCTGGTAAAAATAACGTTTTGATAATAATTTTATTAGTAGTAGTAATACTATCATTACATTAAGTAATATTTCTATTAATATTATTACTACCCCTAATATTTTTATTATTATTGTTACGGTTTCTTCAACTTAAACTGAACTTTTATTTTGACGGGTTGCTTTGAAAACCCTTAGGTTTCTGTTTGTATATGATATACAAATAGTTTTACTCAAAAAATATGGTAAAATGCTAATGAAGTGACTCTCAGAGCAGTTCTAGAGATTATGTTCATGTGTTCATGTATATATTGAGGTGGCAGAGGCACCGAGCAATTAAAAAAAACAGCTGCCCAATCAGTTTCAGTTAACAAATTATTCATGTTTATAACACAAAAGGTGAGGGACGAGTTATGTGCACTCAAAAAAATGGTTTTGGGGCACTGTTCGTTCTACCCAAATGTTTTTTGTTAAAATAACCCACATATATTTATTTTCCCATCAAAACACTATTGTATTGCGTTTAAGTAACTTAAGTTGTGTAATGGTCCACTATACTTAATTATCAAGCGTTAAACTAACGTAAGTGGTTTGATTGCGCGATTCAAAAAAACCGGATGTGACGATTACCAACGTATTGGATGAAGACGGCGCGCGCGATCGAGGTGACAACGAGGTGCATGCATGGTGTCAGAGCTACCAGCCAGGTAAGAAAAGTTAATTATAAAGTTATTCCGAATGCAAAGTGTTTAATTTCTTTTAGTGTTTCGTTAAGTCTGTTCTGTGATGCTTTTATTATTGTTTAACTATCAAATATTGTGTTGAATGTGTTGATTACGGTATTAATTGATGATTGCATTCGATTAAAAAGATGCGAGTTTAATTGTGGTTGTGGAAAACGCATAATTCTCTGTCGTGTAACGTTAATACTTAATATGTATGTGTGCTCGTGGAACAAATTATTTGACAATAATTCAAAATGGTTTTCAGTCGAAGTAACTTAATGAAATGACTAACGAGGTACATTCTAAAACGTTTAATGTGGCTAACAGTGATATTATACAAATCTAATAATATATATATATATATATATATATGATAAACCTTACAATGTGCAGATGAACGCAGCATATGAATGCAACACGTTTAGTTCATATTCTGGGTTAATCTGTTTATAACGTCAGCCAGTGGTTTATTAATAAGGTATGTAACGTTACAGAATTTGATCTTTCAATATTAATTTCTCAGTATTAAGTATTTAGCCAGCTTAAGCATTTATAACCTGTGAGTAAATTTGCTTTTCTGTACATAGTATGCTTTATTAGTATGATGTTGTATGGTTAGTATTAGTACATTAAACACATTAAGCGTTTTAGAATGTCTAATAACAAAACCTCCCAGTGCTTTAATCTAAGCTACAGTCCGAGTAAAATTGGCTGAAGCTCTGAAGCAAGCACAAATAAGGCCACGTTCGTCTGTCGTAGACTGATATATTTTGGCATGTTTTCTGATGTTCTTTTTTTATGACAGTATGTTTTTCATTATGTTTTTTCCAGTTCATCACTGCCTAAATTTGGTGAAATGAAGGAATGCCACAACTTTATTGATTGAGAAAACAACGTTTTGGCTAAGGTAAGTGAAGCTCCTTTTATAGGATTTATAAAAAGTAGTAATAATTTTGCAAACTTTGTTACAACCCACGGCTCGGCACAATGATAGTATTTAAAGTTTTACAAATTACGCTAAAGCACTTATTATTGCACTGATTGAGTATTAGCTGTGAGCAGACAGTGTAAATCAATGCACTGTAGAAAACAGTGACCATAAATGAGAAAAAACAAAGTTGGAATGCTATTTAAATTAAATCAATTATTAAATTAAGGAAAACAAATTATAAATCAGTTCCATATCAGATTCCAGATGATCAGTGGCTTAAGCCGCGGCCACATTAGACTTTGAGCATGCAAAATTTCTTCGGGCACTGCAACGATCGTGATATGAAGTCGCACCCATTTTTTATAAACATGAATTCAACATATAACAAGTAGCAATGTAAAATGTAGAAAATATACAATCTACTCGACTTAACTGCAAAAATATAGTTCTTTTAATTCAGCCAAAAGGTCACGCCACGACGTATATGAATAGAAGTCAATGGGACATAAAGTGTAGTGACTGACCCTTTAGGACAGTGGTTCTTAATCCTGGTCCTGGGGACCCCCTGCTCTGCACATTTTGTGTGTCCTTCATTTAACACACCTGATTTAGATCATCAGCTCCAAGAACTGAACTGGATGTGTCAGGTAAAGGAAACATACAAAATGTGCAGAGCGGGGGGGTCCTCAAGACGAGGATTAAGAACCACTGGTTTAGGGCCTTCATGCATCCTCGTGAACAAGATGGAGGGAAGTTAGTGAGGGAAGGGCATAAACAATGTACTTAAACGCAGCCCATGATGCTGTTCATCACTCAAACTAAAATCATTGAATTTTAATTGATAATGGCACCGCATTGTGCAGCCTATGATTGTAAACATCTAGCTATAAATTTCAGATTAATCAATTATTTAACAGAACTAACCCCTATATAAACGTGAATAACTTTTGGCTCTCTAGCATTTCAAAAAAAAACAATAGTGCATGAATTTTTTGGAAGAACATCGTTTTGCTTGTGCTTTGGCTCTGCATGACTGTGCGGATGAATATGGTTCTTTCTCGTAACTAAAAAAAAAGAGAGAGACTGAGAGATGATCCTACTGGTCATAAAACATTCACTACTAGGCTTAATAGATATAACCAGTTTAGATGAGAAAATTCTTAAAGGAACACTCCACCGTTTTTTTCATATTAAACTGTTATTCCCTTAACTAAGATGAGTTGATACATACCTCTCTTGTCTCAGTGCGTGCACTCAATCGCTCTGGCGCGCGGCGACACTTTGATAGCACTTAGCTTAGCCCAGTTCATTCATTAGGTTCCAAACCGAGATGAAGTTAGAAGCAACCAAACACCTCCACATTTTCGCTATTTAAATACAGTTACACGAGTAGTTACACGACCAAGTATGGTGACACAAAATAAAACGTGGCGCTTTTCTAAGTGGGTAAAATGGATAACTATAATTGACTCGGCGCAGGAACATCATCACTCCTGGGGGAGAGGATTTTTCAGGAGTGATGATGTTACTGCGCCGAGTCGAAGTGCTCCCAAGTGCTATTCCGCCATACATTAAAATGTGGAGGTGTTTGGTCGCTTCTAACTTCATCTCTGTTTGGAACCTAATAAATGAACTGGGCTAAGCTAAGTGCTATCAAAGTGTCGCCGCGCCAGAGCGATTGAGTGCACGCACTGAGACGAGAGAGGTATGAATCAACTCGTTTTAGTTAAGGGAATAACATAGTTTAATATGAAATAAACGGTGGAGTGTTCCTTTAAGCCAACTAGTCAGAAACGTTACTGTAGCTTTACCCAATAATAAACATTACTTTAAGAAATTCCAGCACAGCAACCATAATGGCATAATGAAATGAGTCTTCACAATATATAATGTTTTACAATGAACACTGTTAAAGAGCTAAGTTTATCTGTTTAGTAACATACCTAACTTGCATTCATGGCCAAGTGACGTACTTACTACCTAAAACCATCCCACTAGGTCTAAAATATAAACACTTATAAAGGGCAGTGAATAGTGAATCAGGGTAAGACAAAAACACATTTAGAAAGGAGGATTAATGCATTGAATTTTTTAACAAAAAAGTTACAGTGTACCTTTAAACAGCATAGTGTTAACATGTTTCGCATCTTTAGTTACAGTTTCAATTTCCCTGGACATAATGTATATTTTGAGTGTGTATGTTATTTTTTTTCTTTTTCAGAAATGTGGAAATGCAAAATTTGTGGACTTGAAGTTTCTGCAAGGTCTAAATTACTAAAACATCACAGACTGCAGCACAGACATTATGGTCGTAGTCAGAGATACCCTTGTACATATTCAGATTGTCCATGTACATTCAAGACATGGAATGCTCTACTGATTCATTTGAGTAGAACCCATCCTGCACACTCTGGAGTAAATGATGGACAAATGTCCACCTTCACTTGTCATTTGTGTGCATGCAGTAATCTTGCATCAGAAAGAGATTACTTTATTCACATAAATGGTCATTTAAAGAGAAATGAAACCGTCCATTGCATGTTCTCTGGTTGTAATTTCCAGTCAAATGTTTGTGGAACCTTCAAGTCGCACAAACACAGAAAACACAACCCACATTCACTCAATGATTTTAAGCCTGGTGTAGTTACCATCTCTGAACAATTACAAGAGCCTGATGAGGTTCAAGATTTTGGAAGTAGTGAAGCCAGTGATGCTTGTTTGAATGATGACTGCAGTGAAGTGGCTGATGACTTGCCTGGTGTTGTTGTTCAGAATTTAGCAGCAATTCTGTTAAAACTGGAACATATTGTACATGTTCCTTCTGTAGCCATTGATGATTTTTTGGAAGAACTACATTACCTGTTAAAGTCTGTGTCTGTGCCTCTCTCAGTTGCTGCAGTACAGCAGGTGTTTGAGAAACATAATCTTCATGCTGATGAATCTGTCATAAAGGAAATAGCCACTACCATCTCTGCATCTAACCCATTACAATCAGCAATAGGCAGAGGTGGTTCCTTATGTACTACACATAAGCGCAAGAAGTTATACAAAGACAGCTTCAGTGTTGTGGAACCTATTGAATATCGTCTTAATGCACAACAGACTAACAGTAACACCTTTCAGTACGTTCCAATTTTGAAATCTTTGCAGCTGCTTTTGGCTAAGCAGGACATTGTTGACAAAGTTGTTGAAAATCACAGAGCAAGAACTAGTCCAGCTAGTTGTGACAGTCATTTTTATAGATCATTTCAGGATGGTACCCACTTCAAAGAAAACAGTTTGTTGTCTGGGGAAGACTTAACAATTTCTTTGACTTTGTATGCAGATGATTTTGAGGTGTGTAACCCACTTGGTACGTCCCGAAAGAAACACAAGCTTTTTGCTGTGTACTGGATTTTGAGCAATTTACCCCCAGCCTCTAATTCATCTCTCTCCTCAATATATTTGGCTCTCCTGTGCAAAAGTGAGGATTTAAAGCACTATGGGTACGAGAAAGTCCTTGATCCTCTTCTGCGTGACCTTTCAATTTTAGAAAAAGATGGCATATTTGTTCATCTTCTTGGAACCTTTCTTAAAGGTACTGTTTATTGTGTGGTTGCGGACAACTTGGCAGCACATGGCATTGCTGGCTTTGTTGAAAGTTTTTCAGCTGAGTTCTTTTGTCGGTTTTGTCTGGGAAAGAAATCTGATGTCCAGGCAAAAGAAGTTCGGTCTGGTGCATTCAACCTCAGAGATAAAGATCTTCATAAAGATCATGTGAAAACTTCACTGGAGAATGGCACAAGCTGTTGTGGAGTGAAAAGAGAATGTGTTTTTACTAGGCACCTCTCTCATTTCAATGTGCTATCTGCATATCCACCAGATGTGCTTCATGACATTTTGGAGGGTGTAGTGCCTGTAGAACTTGCACATTGCTTAGCTTTGCTGATATCAAAGAAATACTTTTCATTGGAAAGCCTCAATAAATCAATCCTCCAGTTTCCCTACAAGTGGGAAGACAAGAAGAACAAGCCTCATACAATTCCTTGTACATTTTCAAGGCACTACACAATTGGTGGGAATGCCCATGAAAATTGGAGTTTGATTAGATTGCTTCCATTTCTGATTGGGCATGTGGTGCCTGAAGGTGAGCCTGCGTGGCAGGTGCTAATGGACCTGAAGGATATTGTTGAGTTGGTGGTTTCCCCAGTACACACAGATGAATCCATATCCTACCTTGAGATGAAAATTTCAGAACACAGGCAGAGGTACCAAGAACTTTTCCCCAATGTCAAACTTCTGCCAAAGCACCATTTTTTGGAGCATTACCCTGAGATGGTAAAATCGTTTGGTCCACTTGTCAGTCTATGGACTATGCGTTTTGAAGCAAAGCACAGCTTTTTTAAGCAGGTTGCACGGCACACAAATTGCTTCAAAAATATTCCCTACTCGCTCGCTGTAAAACATCAGCTGATGATTTCCTACCACTTGAAAAGTAGTGATGAAAAACCTACACTGGAAGTTTCGACTGTCTCAACAGTTCCTCTTGATGTTTTGCAGACAGAGGTAGCTCACATGATCAAAGATAAATACCCAAATGTATCAGGGGTCCATTTGACTAGGAGTGTCTCTAGCAAGGGCTTGAACTTCAAAAGTGGTATGATCCTGGCACATGGAACTACAAGTGGCCTCCCTGACTTTGGAGAAATTGTTCAGATTTGTATAGTTCAAAACACATTGTGCTTCATAATGAGAAGATTGTGTGGTTGGTACAGGGAACACTTCAGGGCTTTTGAGCTTAGTGCATCACCAACAAGAGAGATGTTCTTTGTTGAACATGGAGATTTAGCTGATGATTATCCTTTGGCTGACTACATGGTTGGTCCTTTGCGCTTGGTGACTTTGAAAAGACAAGTACATGCATAAAAGCTGATGTGCTGTATTTACATGTTTTTTTTTTACCTGCTCGTTTCTTTATTTGAACCATTAATTTTGTTGCATTTGTTTAAATTATAACTTACAACAAATGAATCCCCTTGTATTCACAGACTTACCACAATGACGACTTCAATCCGTCTAAGAATTATTCTTGGAGAGAACAACTCTCAGAGGGTCATCCTTCAGGATGGCATGCCTACTTCTGTTGATGATCTAACCAAGGAAATTGCAAAGCAGTGTAATCTCCAAGGAAATTTTAGATTGCAATTCATGGATCCAGACTTTGACAATGACTTTATGAATCTCATGTCCACATCAGAAATCCAAGACAAAAGTACACTGAAAGTGGTATTTTTGACAGCATCAAGTGACAATAATGACTCACCCATACCACATGTGGACACATCTCGAAGTGGAAGTGCATGCTCCTCACCAGCTCTGTCAATCTCATCCTGTGACGCACTTATACTTTCATCTCCTCCATCTACTTCAACACACTCTGAATCTTCTGCGAGTTTTTCTCCTGAGTCGTCCTTTAGCATGAAGTCCTCTGCATGGCCTGCTGTTTTCACTGTGCCTCGTTTCACATATGATGCAGAGCTCAAACTGGAACAAAGTAATACAGCTTTCAAAACACGGGGCACTTTACTCAGTCCTGACCCAAAACTGAAAATCTCAATTTTAGATGGACTTGCCGAAGAAATTGTGAAGTACAAAGTCTACCCTTCTGATGCAGAATATGATCAGGTAGCTGCAGCACTCGTTCAAAAGCATCCTTGCTTGAAAGAGAGAGGTTCTGTTACTGGATACAGTGGATGGAAAGCCAGTTTAAAATATAAACTAGGCAACTATAGAACGAAATTAAGAAATCTTGGCTGCACAGAAGTTGCAGTTAATTCAGTCAAGCACAAGCCAGGTGGTATATCCAGTCCTGCATACAAGGTAAAAAAAACCACGCAAAGCTGAGGTGAATTACTGCCCTCCCCATCCACAAGGGGAAACGGAAGAAACTCTTGAGGCAGTCAGAAAAACACTTCTGAATGAAGTAAAAAAGAAGAACAATGAGAAAAATGTTAGAATGCTGATGGACAAGAGTTTTTCAATTAGGAGGCACGAAGTGATCAAGGAACCACTTATTGCAGACTTCAAAACCAGGTGGCCTGCTCTTTTCAGAACAGAAGAGGTAATTGAAAGTTTTTAATTGAAATTTTTATTTGCTGTTAGACTATATTGGGTATTGTAACAAATTAATTTTCATGTGTTTGTAGGTTTGTGCAGAATTTGAGAGAATTACGACAATCCCATTGGTGTCAACATTCTTTGCCAAGCTGGATGGATACTCCGGAAAACTAATGAAGATGTTTGCAAACCGAGGAGGAGTCGTTGGACAAATAATTAAAAACCTCTTGGTGCCCACTACACGGGTATGAAAAACTGCACTCAACAAAACCTTTTATCAAAACATTATTCTCTCACTGGCCACTGAATTTTGGGGTTATGGTCATGAGCATGCATAAAAACAACCCACAGATTTAATAAGATAAGGTTTATTACCATGATAAATACAAAGTATTACTGTAAACTGACAGATGTTACATATAACATTTTGTTCGTCGTATTGAAAGACATTTTCAGCAGCTGCTTTTCCACCATTGGATCAAACCATTCTCTTTGTTTAACTGTTCCATTCTGTGCCGAACCTGCCCAGCTTGTATGGATATGGTTTATATAACCATATACGGTTTAATAACGCTTGGCAATGTTGGAAAAGTGGCTAATGTTTGTTAGAAGTACATCTTGACTGCTTGCCTGTATTACCCTTAAAGGGATAGTTCACTTTAAAATGAAAATTGTCATATATACTCACCCTCATGTTTTTTCAAACTTGTATGAATTTCTTTCTTCTGCTGAACACAAAGGAAGATATTTTGAAGAATGTCGGTAACCAAACAGTTATCTGGTCCCATTGACTTCCATATAAAAAAATGTTTTCTATTATGGAAGTCAATGGGACCAGAAACTGTTTGGTTACCGACTTTCTTCAAAATATCTTCCTTTGTGTTCAGCAGAAGAAAGAAATTCATACAAGTTTGAAACAACATGAGGGTGAGTATATGATGACCGAATTTTCATTTTAAAGTGAACTATCCCTTTAAGGAAATAATCAGGCAAAGTAATAATAGATGAATGTTATTTGCATCTTTAGACTGATGACATTGAAGTGAGGAGAGCATGCATAATCAAATCTCTCTGTGCATACCTGAACGAAGACCCTAGCAGTCTGGTTTGGGAGTATATGGTGAGTATGTGCTTTTTAAAATGTTGCTGTATTTTCAAGGATGCTTAATGTTTAAGAGTACTTTATTTTATTTAAATATCCCCTCTAGGATACAGACGTTGCCAGCACTGAGGCGGCGATCCAGAAGACTGTGATGGGAATTTATGTCATAAGACATGAAGGTGCAGACATGGAAGACAGCCCAGCAGATCTTGGAGTGGTAATAGAGGGTCAAAAGGTTCTTCAGGACCTTACCAGTGTCCCATATGCAGCAGCCATGTTGCTGGGACTGATTTATGGACTGAACCTAAGCTACCCTCCTGAACTAAGGTACACATTCGAAGTCCTTCAAAAAATAATTCTGGAGCTAGATGGCAACAAGATGTCCAATAAAGTCCAAACACTGAAGACCAAGCTCTTCTCTGATGTGTTTGAGTAAGGACTCTAAGGACTGTTCCTGGAATGCCAGAATGTTAATGTTAAAAAAAGGGCAATATTTTGATTTTCTATTGCAGGTTACACTTGTTGTATTTTTCAATGTTCAAAATTGTTGAACTTAGTTGCAAGCTGCCTATTTGGTGCTCGGTGCATCTTTTATTTTCTGTGAAAGATGTCTAGGACATTTTAGCAGTAATGTCATTTGATAATTGTTAAACATCGTTAGACACATTGCCATCTGGACATTTTGGTTTGCATGGAGGATTTTTTTATTATTGTATTGTGTAAATTTGTTAAAAAAAAAAAAAAAAAAAGTTGTATTTCTTTTACCAAGTTTTATAGAGTTTTAATTTACACTGAATTTGCAGCAGTCTTTTGACTTTTTTGAACAATGTGTAAAAGTAATTTTTGCTGATGTTAATACATTTGCACAAGTTTAAAGAGCAGGTTGTTAAAAACTGTTTATTGCAACTGTTGAACAAATACAGTTTGATAATTTGTTACATATCTTGTCTTTTTATGACTCTACAAGTCAATCACACACAAATAAATGCTGCTTTGAAAGGAGTAACTTTAAATAGATACTACTGAGTTAAAGTAACAAGAACTAATTGGATGGAACCACTGTCCATAATTTAAATGAGTTATTTGAAACAAAGCTCCTTGTGTTTGTTGAATGTAACCTATTTGGACAGTTTTAAATAAACTACTGCATGTTGACTTAACTTAACCGATTTAAGTTACAGGGAAGCAATTCCATTGATTTAGTTCGACATTACCATTTCTCACAGATTCTTCCCCATTCAGTTGTGTTGTCCCAACACAAGGAGTTTACATAGATTCAAAAAATTCCATGAATGTTAATAAAAAGCAATTTGCTTGTGTGGAACCACTGTCCATAATTAAATTAAGTAAGTTTAAAGAATCATTTTTTTGAGTGT